>CP136068.1:16840400-17067317 GCA_032622095.1 Siphonodentalium dalli
TGAAACATAAACACTTCATATATTCATCATAGCATGTCATTATGTGTAAATCTTTGGAATATCAATCAGCTATTCTGGTCGAAACATGACCATTTCGCATATATTGTACGTCATACTGAGCCAAACTTGTGATATATTTCTATCGGTTAACATATAGTATGTGTGGTGACTCGGATACCCGGCGGATGTCATAACGCAGTTTTTTCTTGATATTTTGATCCTAAACAATTTTTATTTTAAATGTGTTGTAGTTAAATTGAGCAAGAAGTTTAATTTGAAGGATTGATCACATACAAAATTAAATTAAATTTTTTTTCTCAAATATTTTTGTTTAGAAAACTTTATAAAAGATGAAAGCTCTTTATCGTTTGCGAATCTGATATGTGGATCTCTGAGACTCCGTGAATGGGACAGAGGTTCGATCGGTAGTTTAATAAAAAAAAGAAGAAAAAAAAGAATTAAATTAACTTTTTTTTTAATTAAAGTTTTTCAAATCAATTTAAATGATCAAAATGTGCCAAGCCGCACTTAAATTTAAGTACGATTGTGTCAAATTTATATTATCTGCATGTTTCGCATTATAATTTTAAGTCGTCATGTACATATTTTATCCCACAATCTTACCAACATCCATTCGCTAATCCATTTTAAAACAACATATTATATTATGGTTATATAAAAATGTATTATTATTTATTTTTATTGGTCATCTAGACTTGACAATTTCGTTTTAACTCACCCGGTATTGTAGTTGTGGTTGTCGGAGATTCTGTCGTAGTTGGTCCAACAGTAATCAGTGTCACTGAAACATAAACATTTTATATATTCATCATTGCAGGTCATTACGTGTAAATCTTTGGGAATATCAATCAGCGATTCTGGTCGAACCATGGCCATTTCGCATATGATGTACGTCATACTGAGCCAAACTTGTGATATGTTTCTATCGGTTAACATATATTATGTGTGGTGACTCGGGATACCCGGCGGATGTCATAACGCAGTTTTTTATATTTTGATTCTAAACAACGTTTATTTTAAATGTGTTGTTGTTGTTGTTGTTAAATTGAGCAAGTAGTTCAATTTAAAGAATTGAACACATAAAAACTAAATTTATGTTTTTTTTTCAAATAAAAAAATCTTTATAAAAGATGAACGCTCTTTATTGTCTGCGAAATCTGATATATGGATCTCTGAGACTCAGTGAATAGGTCATAGGTTCGATCTCATTTTCTACATGTATACGAATATATGTTACAATTGTATTTCTGAACAAGTATAGAGCAATTAGTTTCATGAAAAAGAAACAAAACCATGAATTAAATTTCCTTTTTTTTAATTAAAGTTTTTAAAAATCAATTTGAAAGATGAATTGTGCCAAACGGCACTTAAATTTAAGTACGATTGTGTCAAATTTATATTGTCGGCGTGTTTCGCATTATAATTTTAAGCCGTCATGTACATATTTTTCCCACAAACTTACCAACATCCATTCGCTAATCCGTTTTAAAACAACATAATTATTATATTATGGTTATATAAAAATGAATCATTATTTATTTTTATGGAGCATCTAGGCTTGACCATTTCGTCTTACTTACCCAGATTTATAGTTGTGGCTGTCGATGGTTCTGTCGTAGTTGGTCCAACAGCACTCGGTGTCACTGAAACATGAACACTTTATATATTCATCATAGCATGTCATTATGTGTAAATCTTTGGGCATATCAATAAGCGATTCTGGTCGAAACATGGCCATTTCGCATATGATGTATGCCATATTGAGCCAAACTTGTGATATGTTTCTATCGGTTAACATATATTATGTGTGGTGACTCGGGATACCCGGCGGATGTTATAACGCAGTTTTTTCTTTATATTTTAATTGCCAACAATGTTTACTTTAAATGTGTTGTTCATTTTTTTTAGAAGACTTTTAAAAAGATGACTGCTCTTTATCGTTTTCGAAATTTGATATATGGATCTCTGGGAATCTGAATGGTTTTAAAAGATGAATGCTCTTTATCGTTTGCAAAATCTGAGATTCGATGAACGGGACACAGGTTCGATCTCATTTTCTACAGGTATACCAATATATCTTGAATTTGTATTTGTGAACACGTATAGAGCAAGTAGTTTAACAAAAAAGCAACAGAACCATAATATTAAATGACTTTTAAAAAAATACTGTTTTAAAACATAATATTAAAAAGTTCAAAATGTGCCAAACCGCTGTTAAATTTAGGTACGATTGTTTCAAATTTATATTGTCTGCGTGTTTATAGTAGTAGATGAAGTCTAATACTTTTCTAAAAACATAGATATAGGTTACACATGTAAGTTCATACACCTGCAACACATAACAAATAACTAACATATCGCTGCATGAACTACACAATGAATGTACCGTATCCGTAAGTTATGGGCCTTTTTTGTTTGGACTATGATTGTCAAATGTATTGTCAACGGTGCTGAAAGCCCAAAGAAACCACAAAACAATAGGTTGATAATTGCCATCAATTACACAACGGAATTGTGTCTCGATAATGTGGATGGTCTGTGATAAGATGCGCACATGTATACCTGAAGCTTAGTGATATATGTTCAGTTTGTGTCTTCCTAGAGGGTATAAACAGACATGCGAATATGCAGTATGTATAACGTTAAATGGGGTGGACGGGCTGCATGCTTATTATGCACTGTGTGCCCGAAATAAAATCTTCAAGAGTGTTCACACCTAAATATCGAAAGCAATTAATGTGGTCATAACATTTACACACTGAAACAATAAGACATCCGCAACGATATACCCGCGAATCTGCACAAAGTACAACCGGTACGAAATATAGTGAGCCGACGACAGCTCAGATGACAATGTTCATTCACAAAGCATAACGTATAGTAACTATTTGAGGTGAAAGTATATTATTCAATGTAAGACATAATTATGTTGCCGAATTTCACGCATTATACTGGTTCTGGTCCGAATTTCCAATCTGCTTGTACATGTAACACCCGATTGGTAGTACATGTAACACCCGATTGGTAGTACATGTAACACCCGATTGGTAGTACATGTAACACCCGATTGGTAGTACATGTAACACCCGATTGGTAGTACATGTAACACAAGATTGGTAGTACATGTAACACCCGATTGGTAGTACATGTAGCACCCGATTGGTAGTACACGTAACACCCGATTGGTAGTACATGTAACACCAGATTGGTAGTACATGTAACACCCGGTTGGTAGTACATGTAACTTGCCCTTTTTACGACAGTTACGTGAAATTGAAACATACCGTGGTTTATCTCGCAGAATTTTCCAGCGAAACCTACTGCGCAATCACAGGCCAGTTCATTGTAGTTCCAGGTTCCATTCTGACAGGGTGAGCTCATCTGAATAAAAAGAGTGGGCATGCAGATAATTGGACTAACTTACTCGTACTATTTTTTCGCGCACCTTGAGCGAAAAATAATACGACTCCTGAATTTAAACTAATGAACTACATGGAAAACAAGATCGAGGGTTATGTTGTCGAGTTACACATATTACGAAAGAATAGACAATTACGCCTAACGTCTAGGCCTATATTTACATTCGGTCAACTAATATAATCAATGTCAAACGACGTACACATCATGGTAACCTCGACGACGATGATGATGACATGCTTGTAAGAAATACACATATAATAGGTCCCTCTATTCACAACTCTATTTAAAGTGCGCGAATTCAAAACTGAGCAATGTGATACATTGATGGAAAGAGCTATCAGAGCTCTTTCCAACAATGTATCACATTATTATAATCAGTAAATTTGAAAAATGATCAAGGAAATATGGGTTGATACAAAAATCGGACTCGGCACTGAAAGGGTTAAGTGGTTAAAATCTCCATATATACGTGATAAATCTGCGATTGGAAGTAATGGACACGAACTCAAATTAATCATGCCCGTCAGTGTGTGTTTGATCGGGACTAAATCATTGACGATATATTGAGAATAGATAGCAGATCGAAGGCGTCCATTAGATATGTATGAACTTCACTCGAGCTGTTGTGTACGAATATGATGATGGGACGAATGTTTTCCGATCTTCGATTCTTCGATAGCTGGACAATAGTGAAATAACAAAACCTCTCATAAAAAACTCTGCGCATCCATTTCTGCTATTGTAGAACCTTTGTCACCAAAATAATGTAAGCAAGTTCAGCAGAGATCTTCCATTGTTGACTTTGTTTATGCTAACTTGACCCACCAACCCACAGAACAGAAAAAACCGGGGTCGGAAGTACGTTTGAAGCCCTAGACTCAGAGTGCATAAATGTCAATTGTGTCGCCCTGAAAAGAAATCGAAGGATTGGGGAAAATAACCTTGACACAGACGAAGGAATGGGGAAAATGACATTGACACAGATAGATGTTGAGTTGGTGAGAGCTAAGTGTACGTTCATACGCTGGCAAGTTTGCACGGTATGTTTTGCGGTCATTTCGTCATAGAAAACCAAATGGTGCCAGAATATGAACGTAACCGTGAACATAACATGCATTTTTACCAAAGCTAACGACATGAGAAGTAACATTTATCTAGTTCCACTTGTAACAGTGCTACTGGAAATTGCCTTCAAATACCTGTATGATTTATTTTGCGAGATAATTGCATGTTTTTTTACAAGAAAATTCCGGTAGAATCGTTACTAGTGGAACTACAGAGATTTTACTTTGCACGTAGTTAGCTGTGGCACAGATGCACTTTATGTGCTTGTTTCCTTTCATATTATGGCACCATATCGTTTTCTACGACGAAATGCCCGCAAAAACATACCGTGCAAACTTGCCAGTGTGTGAACTTACCCTAATAGTGCGTTCACACACTGGTAATTTTTCACTCTATGTCTTGTCGGCATTTCGTCCCAGAAAAACGTATGGTGCCAGAATATGAACGGAAACATGCATATAAACGACACCTGTACCAAGCTGCAAAACAGAGTTCAGTCTCCTCGCTGAGCGATGTCTGAACGCTGCCGGCATCTGCATTTTCTTAATTAAATCTAACATTTTTAGATTGAAGTGTTTTGTCAGTTACAATTCATTCTGGCTTGATCTAGACATTTTTCAAATGAATATGGACAGTTCAGTTTCGCAGAATAACGCAGAATAAATTGTAACCTACAAAAATCTCAAATAAATAAATTTCTTCACATTACGCAAGGTGCGGGCAGCAGTAAGTCCTGCATAGGGGACCGAACTCTGCATGGAGCTTGCATCTGTACTACAGGCTGTAGTCTACAGCTAACTACATGAGAAGTAAAATTAATGTAGCTTCGGCTGTAGCGATGCTAACGAAATTTACATGTAGGTAGCATGCACTCATCTCGCAAGTTATTTGAAGGCAAATGTGAGTGGCACCGTTACGTGTGGAACTCCAGAAATGTTAATGTCAGTGGCACCTTTACGTGTGGAACTCCAGAAATGTTAATGTCAGTGGCACCTTTACGTGTGGAACTCCAGAAATGTTAATGTCAGTGGCACCTTTACGTGTGGAACTCCAGAAATGTTAATGTCAGTGGCACCTTTACGTGTGGAACTCCAGAAATGTTAATGTCAGTGGCACCTTTACGTGTGGAACTCCAGAAATGTTAATGTCAGTGGCACCTTTACGTGTGGAACTCCAGAAATGTTAATGTCAGTGGCACCTTTACGTGTGGAACTCCAGAAATGTTAATGTCAGTGGCACCTTTACGTGTGGAACTCCAGAAATGTTAATGTCAGTGGCACCTTTACGTGTGGAACTCCAGAAATGTTAATGTCAGTGGCACCTTTACGTGTGGAACTCCAGAAATCTTAATTCTAATGTCGTTATCATTGGTACAGATGAATTTTATATGGTGGAAATCGGCGCTAAAATATGTTCATTAATTGTGTTGCCACTCTACCCGTCAGTGCACCCTCACTCAAATGACGTCGCTTTTGGCAGCTTTAAGTCACACCATTAGACTCCTGCTGTCATGGAGATGATTAGGTATAAGTTTGGTGGTAATCGGCTATTAAACAAATTCTTAACTTTAAATACATGTATTCAACTTCCAAGGAGTCACAAGTTATAACTCACTCAATGGTTACACGTATATATGCATGCTGAATGATTGTTATATCGTTAAAGCTGTCCTCACAAAGATATGAAGGTTTGATATTACTAATAGATAGTGACCATTGGTAAACATACCAGTCTGAACTTGAAGGAAATGCATTGATTTCAATTTCATGTATGTGTTCAGGAAATGAGCATTACTGGAATTTATTTACTCAAATGACTGTTTATTAACTTATAATATTGACATTACATTGCTACCCTGCAGGACAAATTTAAATAAACTGATTAATATACTGCAATGAGAGGAACTAAATGTATAAGTATAAGTACAACTATTGGAATTGGAGTCATGAATTTTCCAACTATTGGCAATTGTGGTCCTCATGGGGGTGGATGAGACACCCCACACCTTGTCGTTACGTCCCTGGATGAAATGCCTTAACATATATCAGGTACACTTGCCAGTGCGTTAACCCTTTCAGTGCCAGGTCCGATTTTTGTATCAACCCATAATCCCTGTGCCAATGCATTCTCTTATATATGCGAGTCGACCATAGGTCGCCTCGCATATATAAGAGAATGCATTGGCCTAACAATTTTTCATCATTTGTTATTATTTTTTTACAATTTTTTACAATTTAAATATTTTTTTCTTTAACACACTTATTTTGTAGGTTTAGTGCCAGGGAATCTTACGTTTTTCATGGGCATCAAAATTATTACTATGAATACTTGGTGATAGTTTTGAGTTATAACATGCCCTAAGGTTTTAACCAGTTTGTTTTTAAATTCGATATAGCATGCTGAAGCATACCCAAAAAATTCAACCCCCAAAAAAAAAAAATCTAAAAAAATAAAACGTGCACTATAACTCAGCAACTAAGATAGATACATTGCCTTTTTCCAGATAAAGTTATCCCACAATATCATTATTGTTTGGGAAACCTACCAATGGTATCTGTAATGGGTAATTTTTCTATACTAAATGAATGCTCCAAGTCAGTTAAAGGCGTACAATGGAATGATATATTATTCATTTGCAGGGATGCATAAATGATAAAAGCAGACGCCATATAAATAAAAGTGCAAACAGAGCATTGTGGGAGATGTTCAACTAACGTATTGTCTGAATATTTCCTGTGCGCTAACTACTCATCAATTATACTGTAGTGTATATCATGCCACAAACCTCTACTCTGGCTAATGTCCGTAGAGATCCTGGGAACTTTTTGAAGTTTTGACAGGGAACCACATCAAGTCGAAAAAATATATTTCTTAGTCATTATCTGTTCCTTAATAGTGTACTTCACTGTAGGTGAAGGTCCCAACTCAAAATTGCATGTTTTCAATGACTTTTGTGAGCCTATATCGCAATAAACATTGAATTAATTACCCATGAAAAATTCCGTAATTGTAAGTGACGCAGTCAACATCACTCACAAAATCACTTAAAGCGTGTAATTTCGAGTTGGAACCTTCACCTACAGTAAAGTGCATTATTAAGGAACATATCATAACTAAGAAATATGTTCCCTGTGTTAATATTTCGACTGTATAAGTTATACCCTGTCAAAACTTCAAAAAGTTCCAAGGTTTTGTACTGGTGGAATGTGATTTCTATACGCGCGTGGCTGAGCGTAGAAATTCACAGCATGATCTAACTGTAGTGCAGAAAAGGTGAATACACACCAAGCAAGTGTTATTTTATGTTATAGTATATCTAATGACGAAAATAGAACTTAAAGGCTACTGGGACCCCTCGTGTATCGCCCAATACTTAAAGGCACGGGCGGCGTTCGTTGCAGAAATATTCATATTTGTTCAAATCGCCATCAACAGAAGGAATATTAAAATATATATCGTTTTGTTCATATGCCAAACATAATCAGCGCGTAAATAGTATATTGTCGTCAAGACGTACGATGGTGTACGTAAACAAGAACCTTCTCGTGTTACAGAAGTTTTGCTTCTGTTTACATAACACAGCGCAATTCTATTGGTTAATCACGCACAAATGATATAAACGCTCTTTATTATTTTCATATAGGAAACAGTAACAAATAACGCTCTTTATGTTTACCATATCCGGATCTAAACAAAAGCCAACAAAGTCTATCTATATTTTACTATTCTTTCTGTTAATGGCGGTTTTTGACGGAGGTGAATATTTTAACAGCATACCCACCGCCAACACCGCTCGTATCTTTAAAGATACACTGTCCAGTTTGACAACAATTTGGTCATAATTGCCTGAGTTAACGCTTAGCTTACCAGATAAATAAATTGGAAAAATACACTTTTGTGACAGAAGCATCGTCATAATCAACAATACCGTCCATCAGTTTAATGTTTACTTGTAAAACAATAATAACTGAGAACGCTCTTTATTATATAAGCTTTTTTTGTCAGGCGGCATTATAACGCTCTGTATCAGGGACGATCATTTTAATTTTTGCTTGGATGATTTCATAATACGCTTTAGTTATCAGAAGATTTATTGCAACAAAATAATAGTAACCACTGTCAAATATGGTATAAATTTTCCCGTATTATCACTCAAGTATCACGAAATATGACCGTATTAACACTTGATTTTAGAGTTATCCATCTTCATCCGCAATTTTGTCCCAGACCCTCCATTTGACCACGTGTTTCAGGGCCACATATTATTACACATCTCGAGAAATAACAAACTTCAAAAATCGATATCTGGTCACCATGAGCTTTGATGGGTGGGTTCCTCGACTCGAATCAAATATCTTTGACCCCGAAGCCAAAGAAATAGTAATTTAGGAGCGTCTGATCGGATTGAGTACCTTTAAACTTCCTCTTTTGAAAGTCGATATCTGGCCACTAATACCTCCAATTAAAGGCCCACTTAATTTTAGTCACCGATTAGTTTTTTTTATAGCGACTTGATATACGGTTTTAATAACAATATATGACATAAAATATGATTAAAATACTATAATTCATCACCATTTGGAACGTCTGTGTCTCAGAAGGTGCCCATAGAGTAATAGAAAATAGCTGAAATCATAGAAACATTTCCCACGTCTCGCTCCCAGAATTCAACATAATTCAAACTAAGATATAGAAAATTATAGACTTTGCAGTCCAGATGAAACTTAACCAAAAATGTATGTGCCCCAACACAAACAACATGTTCACCGGTTACATTGATAATACAATGTTTTGGAGCTTCCTCTTTCAAATGGTATATAATATGGCATATTTTATATAATGTGATCTGCGGGCTCGAAAATTAAGTGGGCCTTTAATGTGCTCATATGTCCAATCTAATTATGTTCTTATATAGAAAACGTACAGATGGTGGTTTTATCAGTTTTGTGATATCCATGCATAAATATGAACAGGAATTAGAATTTCCTCCCAGTTTTTGTCTCTATATGAGAACTTGGGTGGGTTCGAACTGAATTGACTAGGATTTGGTATGTGAAGTTACTGGTCCAGGGTACAGGTTAAGTTAGGATTTGGATTCCGGCCGCCAATTTTCATATTAGTTCAAGCCTTGAAATAGTGTGTCTGTCATTTGCAGAATGAGGTCACCAGAGGGTGAATTTAGTGACGCTACCCCCGCATAGCGGGCTAGCATCACAAAATTCACCCTCTGGGGACCTCATTCTGCTTACACCTCAGCAGAATGAGGTTCACAGAGGGTGAATTTGGTGATGCTAGCCTACTATGCGGGGTAGCATCACTAAATCCACCCTCTGTGAACCTCATTCTGCAAATGACAGACACACTATTTCAAGGCTTGTATTAGTTATGACCCTTTGTTGAATTACTACGGGCGTTTTTTTTGCCACACCTTTGTGATTTGTTACTGGAAGTCATTCACTAAATGTTTGGTCTGTTGGGTTACCCTGTTTTAATGTATCTATCTGACTGGTCTATGACTGATATTATTCGCAAGGGTCATGGACATTATAAAACAATTTAACATAAAGGGCGGTTAATAATCCGAGGTAGTCCAGGCTGTTATATTCTATGCTTTCGTTACATTTATCCTGACATTTGTGAACTGCCGCAAGGTATAGACTGCTCTGGACACCATTAGTGAAGTTTCCACTACCGGAGTCCAAGACAGGGGTGTCTCAACTATGGGACCGGGATACGAGTATCCATCTGCTCATATATTATGGGTATCACAAAACTGATGTGAAGAAGTTTTTATAGAAATTTGATAAGAAATAAACATTCCAGGAAATATGAGGCCTTAGCAAAATGAGGTCCACAGAGAGTGAATTTAGTGATGATAGCCCGCTATGCGGGATAGAGTTTCTAAATTCACCCTCTGGTGACCTCATTCTGTAAATGACAAGCACACTAAACTCAGGCTTACAAGCAACTCGAATATACACAACATAATCCATTATTTTACGTTGAAAACCAGTACAAAATATCATAATTGAGAATGCTCTTTATTCTCTACCGCTTGTTGGTAACGAGAACATGAACGCTCTTTATAAGAGGCAGTCATTGGAATTTTTGCAAAAACATATAAAGACATATTATGTACTTGTTCGAGTACGTGAAACTGGTAAGTTAGTATTCAGGCACCATGCCAACTGTGGGAATGTAGCATTCTACTAACATAGCCGGAAATCTGAAGCAAATCGACCGTACCGCTCCAAAGAAAAAGAAAGTCTGAACTACGCTCATATGTAAATATTTACTTCCAGATTCGGGACGCAACTATCGGCGATAAACTTACAAAAATGATTTCGCCATCGAGAGTCACTGCATTTCATTAATATATAAGAATATCGGTGTGTGTTGCCAATTTGGATATAATATTTGTAAAATATAACTGCTTTGAGGAAGAATATTCACCATTTATATTCGATCACCCCACTGGAGTGTTTAAAGGTACTCAATCCGTAAAGAGGGTCCCCATCTCAACAGATTCCAACAACAACAATCCGATCAGAGGGTCCTATATTACTATTTCTTTGGCTTTGGGGGTAAAATATATTTGATTCGAGTCGAGGAACCCATCAAACAAAGCTCAGAGTTATTAGATATTGATTTTTGAAATTGGTTAATTGCTCGAGATGAGTACTAATAACTGCCGTCAATTTGGTAACCTGCTCGAGATTTTACGCCAAAACTCAATTCAAACAGACAAGGATGGATAACTCTATAATCAAGTGGTAATAATAAGGAAAGTTTGACTGTCTTCTGGGCCAGAAAGAATTCCCGATAATGAAAAATAATAGATTTCTAAAATCGATATCTAACAAATCTGAGCTTTGATGGGTGACTTCCTCGACTCGAATCAAATATTTTTGACCCCCGAAGCCATTGAAATAGTAATTGAGAGGAGTTTTATCGGATTGAGTACCTTTAAAATATATCTTGAGAGATGGAATAAATGTAACTATACATCACCTTTTCCAGATACACCGATCCCACGGAAATTACAAGCTCATGGCCGGCGTCGATGGTTGCCCGTGGTGACATGGCACACGTGCCGTCGGGGTAATAAGTTGCCGCCCGACATGTATAGTCATCAGAACATTCTCCCGCACAAAGTAGAAGAGCGCTGACAGAGGCGTTGCGAATGAACAGAGTATCACTTATGTCCACCATTTTGTTGAACCAAGTGCTGGCGTCTGATACAGTGAGTATAAAACTAAGGACACAAAATACTCCGGATGCATCCATCGCGTCAAAGACAGTCGACGTCTAGATTATTATTTTTTATTGTCGTTTAAAATTGTTGCAGCCACTTCGAAAATTAGCAGAACAAAGTCAACACACGCCTTGCTTGTCGATGGCTAGATTATGTGTGTGATTGTGGTTTAACGTCGTTTCAGAGACTATTGCCCATATGATAACGGAATAAAACAAAATCAATGCAACATATACGCCTTGATTGTCGATGGCTAGATTTTTTGTGTGATTGTGGTTTAGCGTTTTGAGCCACTATCGCCCATATGATGTCGAAATAAAACAAAATCAATGCACCATACAGTACGCCTTGATTGTCAATGACTATATAATTCGTTGTTTGATTGTGGTTTACGTCGTATATGAGTTGCTATAGTACGTAGCGCGGCGATATAGAACAGAATCAAGTCAACATACGCCTTGATTGTGGTGATGTGCACAAAGCATTAAAGAAGTTCCTCTATCACAAACCGTGACGAAAATCAATCGACCACGTCTATACCGAAATGAAAGGACTCCGCATGCGCACCGTGACGAAAATCAATGGACCGCGTGCGCGTGGCTGATATCAATGATTTTAAATCACGTTCAGTTGTGTCAATCACTGTCCATAAGGACACTTCTGCCTGTGTTTATTGTACTAAGAAACCACCCATATAGGACCTGCTCTTCATGCCACGCCCGCATTAGTTGAGACGTGGATTAGTATTGACAACTGAAGTATATAGTTGACGAGCACGTCACTCATTTTACGTGCACGCATCCTCCACGCGCTTAAAACGTATTATGGGAAGTACCATCACGTACTCTGTGTAAACATAGACAGATACCGTGCGTGACGAGATCCTGCGTGACTGCCACAAACGTATTGTGTGATATTAAAATCGTTACACTGAACTCATTAAAGTGTCCAGGTTTCTAGGAGTCAAGGTCACTTTGATATCGTGGTCCCATGTGGTTTTCACCGATTACAGACCAGTTAGGTAGATCGTAGCCGCCCTGCGATAGGCAGTTTTAGCAGGGATAGCCATCTCAAAATTGGGCCTTTGAAAATTGTCATTGTCCGGTACGGTGTCAAATAGAAATGTAGAATAATCTTGCTCAAATTAGTTATTTTTTACGAATATAAATCCAAATTTACAACTCACACCGTCATTCTTATATATCAATTAAATTCAATGACTCTCGATGGCGAAATCATTTGCGTTGGTTTATCGCCGTTTGTTGCGTCCCGAATCGAGACGAATAAATATTTACAATTGCGCGTTGTTCAGGCGATGTTTTCTATGGAGTGGTGTGGTCGATTTCGTTGAGATTTTCGGCGATCTTAGTAGAATTCTACATTGCTCCAGTTGGCACAGCGCCTGGGAACTAGCTTATCAGTTTCGTGCACACGAAGTACATAATATGTCTTTATCCTCATCCATTGCTATATACACGGTTCGATATCCTTATTGGTTTAGATATGACGATATTGAATATGTTGAGGTTCTTGAAAAGATCGTTCCAAATTTAGTTCGCTATAATTGTCCAGTAGTCACAACATTAAGGATGGTTGTACCCCAACTGGAAAGAGATTCTGTCTATATTAAAAATTTACAATTAACAGCACAAATTGGCCCAAATGTAAAACATGCAGAAAAAATTGAAGGGTTGAATGTATAATAAATCCCACAAGAATTTTACCTTGACAATTAGACTGCAAAATTTGTTGTTTACTAATTAATTCACAATAAAACATGTGCTCGGACTAAACTTTCTTAATAATGATCAAATTGGCTATTCTTCCATAAAAAATATTACCTATTCAGCAAATAACAGTTGTGATATTTTAAGCGAATTACAAAATTAAATTTGCTTCTGCATAATACATATTTTGCAGAAAATAATTTAAAGTTGCCTGTTATCAAGGTAAACATGTCGTTCTGGTCAAGTGAAGACCCCTGATCTTTGAAAAGTAAACATAAAATAATGCGACGAAAATACAAAAGGTAAATATGGTTGCATGAAGAGCGGGATTTTAAAACTATGAATCAAACGTTGTTTCTTTCGTGATCTTAATGGAAAACCTATCACTGAAATATCAATATTTACAATTAAATTGAACGCGCACATGTCTAAGTCTATTCCACCATACTATACAACAGGACGACGAAATTTGAACGTGTTACAATGCAGATTACGAAAACATTGCCAATGGGGTCATCATTGTGAATACGCATATTATTATTTTTTCAGCGTTACACAGTCAAGCCAATGTTGGGAAAATTTACCAGATCGAATGTCCAATATACTTCTGTAATCGACTTGTTATTTGGTATACCGAAGATGAGCAATTAATTAAATATTCGTTTATTTGAAATAGTATAATCTTATATTTCGACATCTGATCGTTTCAACCGAGGCCTACCACGAGCGCAATATAACTATGTGTATACGATTCCTTTGCAGCAACACTCCACCATTATGTTCTTAATCATGGCCCCGGACCTATTGTGAGGAAATCTACCTTCATAACAATTGATGTCTAGTGCAAGGAATGCGATATATTTCACAAATCGCATTTGACCAACCAACTTTTCCCCAGAGAAGAATGCATACAATATCTGGAAATCTGGAAGTTCGAAGCCATGAATACAGTTTTGACTACTTCAACCATTTAAACCTGATATATCCCTTTCTGATCAGCACTACCATCTCTTTACTATATTTTCATGAGAGCATATCAGCACGGTGGAGAGGATCATAAATAAGTTGCATAACTCCAATCCCCTGTTTCCATATAACAAGTATAATTATATCATATATTGTACCTTAAACTATATATTCATGGCACAATAAATATGTTACTAATATTATTCCGAGCAAAGAAGTTGTCGATAAATGGATGAAACATACGCAGATTTATAAGATATTTGTAATCCGGATTTTAACGTTCCCACTCTAGACCAATACTCATATCCCGCGTATATTATAACAAATCAAACCTTTTAGAAAATATGCCTGATTTTGTTCACATTACAATAAACCTATTCCTAAATGGTGATGCAAATTTAAAGAAACATGTAAATCTGCAAATGTTTGAAAAGTTCCAGAACAAGAAGTTTCCCTTAACCTTTGCCCCAGTTACACCCATGACACTGACTCGGGTACATTTCACTATGGGTTGGTTACACTGGTGACGTATCTTTAATATGCATTATCTCCCACACCTACTCCCCCTCTCCCTTTCTCTCCTCCATATATGTTCTAACCAATTCTGCTATCCATGCTTCTCGACATCTATCTATCATACAATTTCAAAACATTAACCCTTTACCCAACAGAACGGCCCTGTGCCAATGCATTCTCTTATATATGCGAGTCGACCATAGGTCGCCTCGCATATATAAGAGAATGCATTGGCTTAACACATTAAAAATGATAAAATTGTTAAAGAATGTAAGAAAAAATGGTAAAAAGTGTTAAAAAAAGATTTTTTTTTAGGCCAATGCATTCTCTTATATATGCGAGGCGACCTATGGTCGACTCGCATATATAAGATAATGCATTGGCACAGGGCATAACTGTAACCATCACAATGTGGTCAATGAGCCGGTTCTAATGATATCCATAGTTGTATGGTTTTATTGAGACAGACCCAAGATAATTTAGGCTGTTGCAGCTTTATTTGGCCGTTTTTGGCCGGTTTGTTGGGTAAAGGGTTAATCAGCCACTACATACCAACCAAATAGCAATGTCCAGCTGTACACGATCTTGGTCCCATGCTGCTTTAGTGAGGTATTCGTGAGAATGCATGGTACCAAGATCTTGTCACCAGCCCATGGGGACAAATACCAGATATACCAATTTATACTATACCTGTGACAAGGTTCACATGTCCGATTTTGGAAAAAAAAACACCATCTAGCATATTCCTCATAGATTGTCAAAACCATTCATCTCAGTCACAGTATATTTCAATGTGTCTTATTAGCCATGAAATTTCCATTATTTTGATGTATAATTCGACAGGCATCAAACGAAGGGAAGTCGAGATATCGTATCGAAAACTAGCGAAACTTAACGACAAAAAGCGGTCGTCAGTTTCCCTGTCCGGTAAGTAGTGATTATACACGGATACCAATTCAATTGATATGAATCGTACATGTACGTAACACACAGTGGAGGAACCACACACGCTGTGCCTCGAATTTTCTTTTCTTTAATCGCCGACATAACGCTAAGAATAATTTATGTAACATCATGCAGTGGCCCCGGCGGAGACGACATGACAAGACTTGTCATGGATTGTGCAGTTTTATCTGGATTCTGGCCCAAAAAGCCAAAATGACGTAAATGACGCCACGAACCGTGCCACGTATTCGCTTGTTTTCATTAAGCTAACCAACGAAATTTGTCTAAATGAAATTAATAGGTCTAGATAGCATGGTAATTCTTCAAAAGTTGTAAAATAGCCAATTTTATTTTCATCTTGTTTGTCCATTGCCGATTCCGCACTTGTTGTTGAGTCCTGAATAGCAGTTAAAGTTGGCATATGCATCCAGAGTACCAGTTAACAAAGGGGTGTGAATCCTGCGTACCGTCTGAAAATGGAATGAATCACACGTACCAAACAGAGGGAGGTGACACCCTCATTCAACAGCAATTGTGTAAACCTCAACAGAGCCCTATCATATATACCATTTCAGCAAACATATACACGTATGGACTACGTAAGTCATAAAAGACTCTTAACGCTGGCGAATCTGGTTGGATAAAGTCCAAGTTCAGGTTATATTTTGAATAGATTCAGCAACATACCAAATTTAGTTGTGACCAAGCAGCCCTAACTGTATATCATGCCATGAATCTCTACTCTGGCTAACGTCCGTTGAGATCATATTCCACCAGTACAAATCCTGGAACTTTTTCAAGTTTTGACAAGGAACCTTATAAAGTCGAAAAAATAATGCGGGGAATATATTTCTTCGTGTTATCTGTTCCTTAATAATGTAGGTGAATGTCCCAACATAAAATTGCATGCTTTTCTCTGACTTGTTTGAGCGATATCGCAATAAACATTGAATTAATTACCCAGGAGAAATTATATAATTGTAAGCGACGCAAAGCAAAATCGCTCACTAATTCACTTAAATCGTGAAATTTCGAGATGGTACCTTTACATACAGCGAAGTACATTAAGGAACAGATAATAACTAAGAAATATATTCATCGCGTTATTTTTTCGACTTGGGTTCCCTGTCAAAACTTCAAAAAGTTCCAAGGTTTTGTACTGGTGGAATATGATCTCTACGGGCGTTAGAGATTCATGGCATGATCAACCCTAACTGGAGATAATACAAATTTCGAGGTCGAAAAAGGTTTGACCCTAAAATTTCTGCCTCAGCAACATTTTTTAATCCATCCATGACAATTGACCTTGGCAACTATCGGCGAATCGGACTGATACGGTAAAATTCAAGCTTGTATGGATTGACTCACCGAACGTTGACAGGGTCGATGGTCAGAGATGCATTCATGAAAATGTTACTGTGACAGATATTGCTGCTCTCAGCTCTTTAAATGTCATCTGTGGTGTTTACTGTTCTACAATAACGATCGTCTATCGAGTCGGAGTCATCCTCGGACAACGACCCTTCTTCAAATTTTGTCGATGATTTTAACCCTTTGAGTGCCAGGTCCGATTTGTGTATCAACCCATATACCCTGTGCCAATGCATTGGCCTAACACTTTTTTTTTGTTTTTTTTTTGTTTTTTTACAATTTAATAATTTATTCTTATATTCTTTAACAGACTTATTTTGTAGGTTTAGGGCCGATGAGATCGGCCCCTGGCACTCAAAGGGTTAATTTTAAACACATCAGTCAATAACATCACAACAAAACACAGCCTCCGGGTCGGAATGTACCATGCACTAACCCGAGCATTTAAGAACATTGTGAACCATTTCTATATAGTATGTGAGCTGCTAGGACCCCTCATGTATCGCCCACCACTTAACTTCTTTGGTATTTTCATGTACCCTAATGTGTATTTCTACTCTCAGCACTTTAAATGTCATATGTGGTGTTTACTGTCCAACAATAACGATCGTCTATCGAGTCGGCGTCATCCTCGGACAACGACCCTTCTTCCAATTTTGTTGATGATTTTAAATAAACAGACAATAACATCACAACAAAACACAGCATCAGGGTCGGAATGTACCATGCACTAATCCGAGCATTTAAGAACATTGTGAACATTTTCTATATAGTATGTGAGCTGCTAGGACCCCCCGTGTATCGCCCAACACTTAAAGGCACGGGCGGCGTTCGTTGCAGAAATATTCATATTTGTTCAAATCGCCATCAACAGAAGGAATATTAAAATATATATAGTTGTGTTCATAGGCCAAACATAATCAGCGCGTAAATAGTATATTGTCGCCAAGACGTACGATAGTGTACGTAAACAGTGGCCTGCTCGTGCTACATAAATTGTGCTTCTGTTTACATAACACAGCGCAATTCTGTTGGTTAATCACATACAAATAATATAAACGCTCTTTATTATTTCCATATCAGGAAAACAGTAAAAAATAACGCTCTTTATGTTTACCATATCCGGATCTAAACAAAAGCTAGGTAACGTAACGTTTTTTTGCTTTTGTTTACACAACAAAGGAAAACAAATTGACAATAACATACTGTTTATGCCATATTTCTGATTGGTATAAGAACAAGGTATGTCTATATTTTACTATTATTTCTGTTTATGGCGGTTTTTGACAGAGGTGAATATTTTAACAGCATACCCACCGCCAACGCCGCCCCTATCTTTAACTTCATTGGTATTTTCATGTAGCCTAATGTGCATTGTTCAGGAAAAATGATGTTAGCAGCAAATATTTTGGGTACAAGTGTACCTACTAAGTCAATGTTTAGCCGTACTCAGTTTTCATTCCCTCCGTTCATGGTGGGGTGGGCGTAATGGTAATACCATATGTGACCCGCCATATCAAATCGAGTCGTAAGTCGCGATTGTTTTACCCTGTGCCAATGCATTCTCTTATATATGCGAGTCGACCATAGGTCGCCTCGTATGTATAAGAGAATGCATTGGCCTAACAATTTTTTACAATTTTAATAATTTTTTCTTGTATTCTTTAACAATTTTATAATTTCACCCATACAGAGCCCCAGACAAACATGAGCAGACGACACTATTATATATGCTTCTATATATGTGTGGGGCTCCCTGCAGGGTAATGGATGTTTTTTATTTTATGTCCTAAAAATTGTAAGAAACATTTATTTAAAAAGAAATGATAAAAAATTGTTAGACCAATGCATTCTCTTCTATATGCGAGGCGACCTATGGTCGACCCGCATATATAAGAGAATGCATTGGCACAGGGTAAAAAAATCCCGACTTACGACTGGATTTGATATGGCGGGTCACACATAAGTGATGTAATTGACCATATTTTAACAGGTTTTGATGTGTCATGCTTTAGATATTTGAATACTGTACCCACGATTAGCAACAATATGATGTTTCGTTGATGACGTCACCAGGTAATTTAATTTTAATCGCGATGGTCCATTCCCGAGTCCGCGTTTTGATAATCTCCACACAGTTGCTAACCGAAAGCAGAAGCAGGAGGATTCATATGCATTAGTGGGGAATGTTCAGATAAGATCTATGGTCGTTTGTTGAACTTATTATCTGAACACTTCTTAGGGGAACTACTCGTCAATGAATATTTAGTGTAGAAAGGTTTAAACCATTGGGCTGGATTCGTCATATCCGGTTTAAACCTGGTTTCCTACATTGGCGGTCCAAAACCGGGTCTAAGGGGTAGTTTTTTTGTTCAGTTGCCAGCTAATTGACAACTTGATTTGGTGCTATGAGCATGCAGTCAAAGTACCATCTTACCAATCGGACCAAAAGACAGGCCGATATAATGGTTAATATATAACACGCCATAAATTATCGCGAACGCGTGTAATCGAGAAACAAGTATCTCACATGGACCATTAATCCGATCTCTTTCTGGGTTTAAATCAAGCCAACAAAGGGCATATCTCTCAACACGAGTTTCACGCGCTGTTCAACCCTTTGTTTGTGATAGATTTTCTGAAAAATTCTTCAACCGCAAAGACAAAATGTGATGTATTTACATGTATATATGTGTATGTTAAAGGGTATAGGAGCTGTCTTTCTGTATGTCAGTTTGTCTGCTCGCAACTTTTCTCCCATACCACTGGACCGACTTCAACCAAATTATGTGTGGTGGCTCGGGGCAACCAGGCGGATCGTATAACAGCGTTAGGTTTTCAAAATTTTGATTTAAAAATAAGAAAAATTTGTGTTGATAAATTGAGTAAGGAGTTGAATCGAACAAGAAACAAAATTTAAAATTTTAATTAATTTTTGTTAGTTTTAAATAATTTTATTTTTTAATTTAAAATGTTGAAATGATCAAAATGTGCGCAGGCCCCTCTGACGCTGAATAAAGGCTCAATAATCGAGTAAATCCTGGACCAAGAGGTCAGTCAAGTAAAGGCAATTTGCTTATGTGTGCACTGTGCAGACCAGAAGCGGCATCTGAACTGTTGGAAGTGCGCAACCATACAGATGCACAGCTTTTAATAAAGAAATATATTACATACTTTTTTCAATGTCATAAATTTCCCGTCATCCAGAAAATCAAAAAGTTCCCAGGTTTTGAACTGGTGGAATATTAAGGGAAGTTATGGGCGTAGCCAGAGTAGAGCTTTGTAGTGTGATCTACTTCAAAATAATTTATCAACTTTGACCCCTATAGCAATACAATTTTAGGATTACAAACTGTGTGTATAGCATATCTGGTCATGTAGTAGCATCGTTTTGGTGTCAAAATTAAAACGTTGAACCCTTCAAAGGAATTCGTAGAAACACCACTATTTGTGATTGCCACAAGCCAAAAATAAAAGCCGCAAGATAGTTGAAAAAATCATATTGAAGGAATATGCCCATATATGAGCAAAGCTCGCGTGCAAATGAATCAACTGTGACTTGATAACACCAGTTGGCAGTCGCCACTTAGACACGCTCTCACTCGAGATTATTTACAGCTCCACAATTTGTTTGACAATTGTTTGACAATTCTAAACCGCGATCGAGAAATTCGTCATCTCAGGTTTAGCCTTGGCAAAACTGGTTTAGCTGGACCGTCAAACTATATGGTTCAGTTGCCGGTTTAAACTTATAAAACGCAAACAAAATATCGAAATTGACAAAAACTTATCACCACACACTTTATATGTGTGAGTGCTTCCGCTTATAAATTTCCAATCAAAATATGCTTGCTATAGTAATTATTGATTAACGAAGCGGTCCGCATTAGGAAAGTACGATTATTTATCTCGACGATACAGAGACACTAATGCTAAACCACTGGTCTGGCTGGACCAGGTTTAAACCAGAGATGTGGTCTCGGGTTTAAACCTCGGATTTCGCTGTCAAACGGCGGTTTAAACCAAGTTGTTTACGTAGATCAGGTTTAAACCTGAGATGACGAATCCGACCTTGGGTTTAACTGGAAACGATGATGTGGCCCATAGTGCTAATGTATGCAACATATCCTCGCGCAAATATGTTCATAATCGACCTATAATATTCACATAGGTCCATATTGTATTATTTGATTCTGAAATAAGCCGATAGTGGCGCGTTTTATGGCGCGAGTCACAGTGGAATTTTTTTTAAAGAGCGTACATCTTTTAAGTTGTGAGTTGGTTTATCCGTGTTATAGTCAGCACACAATGTACTTATAATAAGTTATTGTGAGTCGATAATGGCATTAAAACACTCATTTTAAGTTCGTTATGGACTCAAAATGAGGCAATTTTAAGCCAAATTATGAACCTAAAACACATCATATTATAAGGCGATAACGTGCTAATTGTCGGGAGAACCGACTGAAATGATATGAATCGTACGTGACACGTAGTGGAGCAAACACACACGCTGTGCTCTGAATTTTCTTTTTATCGGCGGATATAACGCTAAGAATAATGTATGTAACATCAATCAGTGGCACCAGTGAAGACGACATGACATGACTTGTCATGGGTTGTGCAATCTTATCTGGATTCTAGTCCCCAAAGCCAATATGACATTAAGTTATCCAACGAAATTAGTCTAAATGAAACGAATATACCTAAGTCACATGTGAAGTAGCCAATTTGTTTTTCATCCCGTTGGTCCATTGCCGATTCCGCGCTTTAGTAATATTCTCACAGTTGCCAACAGGAAGTCACGTGATATTTCTAAAAAATTGACACCCGCAATCTTTAAATATCAGTGATCGACATAGAACAAATGATATGACGTCATTCACCTGCGCCTAAAGTATAGACAACCACCTACCCGTAGCCTAGACCAAGTCTTCAGACCAAAACAGCTTGAGATATCGGTTGAAATGATGCTGTTTTGGACCGAGTCCCCTCCCGTTACTCTTCTATAACGGACTTTACGCCCAGAGTCGTGGTCGGAAGTTATCTTGCTTGCATGTCTTCGGATTAGATCAAATGTAAGCTTCGTGTATATGCACACGTAAGACGCCTTTCACAAGCATGAAGCGATCAACCATGCGTATTTTCAGAGGTCCGCGGAATGTCAAACCAACGATATTTATAAGTAAACAAAGCCTTGTTTTCCAGAGAATTTCGATTTGTCGTGCTATCAGAAAATGCACGTATAAACAGTATATGAACCGATCACCTTTTTCTATCGCGGAATATCACAATTCATCGCGGACATATGAGATGATTAATCACATTCGGGGGTTCGCGTGAATGCCCGGCCCCCACGTTTACCCGTAGTACGTATTTTGAATGATAGCACTTTATAGACGATCAATGGGAGGGGACTCGGTCCAAAACAGTATCAACCAAACCGATATCCGAAGCTGTTTTGGACCGAGAAGAGTTGATGTAAACAATATTTTATTGTAGCTCTCACATATACATGAATATATGATAATTACATTATGAGGATCTTTATAAATACATTTTTTTCGTTTCTTTATTTGGTGAGTTTTTCAATTGTGAGATATGGAGGATCTGACAACAAGCAAAATGCTTTTTTAAAGTCATCTCCTCAGTGTGTTACTACTGAATCAGAAATTATTTCATTATGGTTATATGTCGATTACTATATGCTGAGTTAGCTTTTTTTCTACTCCATGTGAGAATTAGCACATGGTCATCTGTAAAGGAAAGTCATGAATGGGTAAAAGATTTCAAAAATATATTGTAACTGAAATTTGTCATAAACTGTATCTATACGATACGCTTATCAGTCAATAGTGTATGACTAGGATGTTTTAAAGAGAAACTAGAATACTTAATATTAATAAAGAAAAAAAGCACAATTGAAAATCCCATTTGTGCTGTGCTACATGTATTTATAGCAACCACCAAGGGTGCTTATACCTATAAGGCAGGTGAGTGACGTCATATAATTTTTTCTATATCCATCAGTGATTTTTCAAGATCGCGGGTATACATTTTGGAGAAATTGTCACGTGACTTCCGGTTAGCAACCGTGTGGAGATTGCCAAAAAAAACGCGAATTGGAAATGAAGCATCGCGATAAAAATGAAAGTAACTACTTCACAACTTACGAAGAATTCACATGTGATTTAAGTCTATTAATTTCATTTTAGACCAATTTCGTTGGTTAACTTAATGAAAACTAAAAAGGAAGAAGTCATGACGATAATCCAGACAAGATTTTGTCTTGTCAATTTGGCATGTCGTCTCCGTCGTGACCACTGCATGGTGTTACATAAATTATTCTTAGCGTTATGTCGCCTAAAAAAAAGGCAAATTTGAGGCACATCGTGTGTGGTTGCTCCACTACGTGTCACGTACGATTCATATTATTATGGTGCATATTATGGACCGAGAAGAGTAGGTCTACACGCGGCCGTGCGTGTGCTTTCTATTATGGTTCGTCTGATGATGACCCGTTATGAGGTTGGCGTGATCATAATTGATCAGTCTGGTGTCACTGACTTTAACTGTAATCGACCTGCAGATTTGAGAGAGAACAGAAGCTGCTAATGGCCTTTTACTTTATAATGTGTTGATATACGGGACAATGTTAAATTTTATTGATCTGAAATGCTGCGCGATCCAAAAATTGTATCAACCTTGGGTAGATGACCTGGGAAGGTAAATGGCCGCGTCTTCTCGATTCTCCGATGAGCATTGTACAAATACACAATCATGCAACGACTGTCCACTCGATGTATACAGGTTTTATATTCCTGTATAAGTCGGGAAGGTAAATGTCCGCGTCTTCTCGATTCTCCGATGAGCACAGTACAAATACACAAGCATGCACGCACCACGACTGTCCACTCGATGTATACAGGTTTTATATTTAGAACAGAGGTCTGACTATATTGACCTGAAGGGATCCAATGTACTCGCTGTGGATAACGGTGCAACAATATAAGTCTGTAAAACATCACCACCAACAAGAACATGGAGAATTAGATAAACTGATTTATTATACGCTCAACAGTGAATTTTAGAAAAAAACGCGTTTAGATAAACATCGATATCACCCAGAAGGGATATTATTAGTTATCTTCGGCAACATCGGGGGTACATGGAGATTTAATACCTGGATGTCGATTTTGAACCCCCAGGCGGAGCCGAGGGGTTCAAAAAGAGACATCCAGGTATTAAATCTCCATGTACCCCACGATGTTGCCGGAGATAACGATTTTGTCCCCGCGACAATAACCATGTCTCCTTAATTTAAGTGTGTTTTTCATAGGTTATCCGATTAATTCACACCAATAAGAATAATTCATTATAATTAGCTGACCTAAGGATCCGGCGTCAGGTGACGTCAAATTCGGCGTGCGAGAGCAACGTCACGATTGGTGGAAACTGCCAGTTCAAGGGTCATTCATATACCCTCGATGTTTCACGTGCTCATATACCCCCGATGTTTGGCGCACGTTCTCTTATACCCCGCTGTCAAGGGTGACGGGGGACATGGTGATTTAAACGTGGCGTTGTAGCCAATCAGATTGCTAGTTACAACCGGGTGTGGGGACAAGGAAGAATATACTTTCACACTAGCTAGCGCGTGCGACCGATTCACTTCCGTATACCAATGCGCTACCGGAATATTTGAAGCCGTTAATGTTTATTTCCAGGCTTCTCAGAGTCATAACGTTACAAATGAAATGAATCTCAATGCAAATCCAAAGCGTTTCAAACGTATTCGGGTCATTGTGGTTTGGGTTACATGTCAGAAAAAATAGGGTCGGTATGTAGGCTTGACATTTTGTTTTTTTAATTAACTTTTATTTTTATTTTGACAGTCTTATGGATTCTCATATCTTGTGCAAGATCTCGATAACAGTATTTTTGATTAACTTTGTATAAACAGTAATAAAAGCAATGCTTAAACAAATGGCAGATAACAGCTCATTTTGAGACATAGAAAATATTTTTTTGTTTTCATTTATAAAACATTTCAGAAAAATTTCTTTTTAAAACCATGAAAAAAACTTTAGGGTAGGGGGTTTAAAATAGGATAGGTAGGGAAACCCAAACCATAAGTATTTTCTTTGGCATTATGTATTCGTGTGTGGCCTCGAATATTCCATGATTTCCGCCAATGGGGAGACATCAAGTAGAGTTCTTTCTGAGAGTATTATGTTTGGAAGAGAGGATCTCATTTCCAATACTTTCCTACATCCCCTTTCCTTCACCATCCCAATAATGAGGGCTCATATACATGACATTTATTACAATTCAGAGTGTTATGTGCTGTTATGGCACCGTATGTACATGTATAATATGGATCAGATTTAACGGAAGCAAGATATCCTCGCACAAATACGCACATAATCCACCCATAATATGAAATATGTACATAATATGATTATTTGATTCTGAAACAAGCAGATAATGTAGGCGTTATTTCGTTTTATGGCTCGGGCCAGAGTGAAAACACATGTTAAAGAGCATACACCTGAAAAGTCGTGAGTTAGCTTATGTGTGTCATTGTCCGCACATTATCTGCTTAGATCGCCTCATTATTAGTCGATAATGTGACTAAAACGCTCCCATTTTCAGCACACGGACTCAAAATGAGACGATTCTAAGCAGATAATCTACAAAAAACAAATTCTATCAGAAGCAGATAATGTGCTGATTTTACGATTATGACAATGCAAGTAGTACGGTCGTCATCAACTGTCTGTTTAATCATGTCCATACTGGCACAATCTTTCCAATTCTATTCCAATATCTCATGTAGACGGTAAAAGGTATATAAATATCCTTTGTGAAATCCAGTGGTCGTATTACATGATGTCTAAGATTGTAACCGGATTGATTTTAAGAAGACAAATACCTTTTCGTATAGGTACCCGGGGCTGTATTAGTAACCTTTTGTGGAATTGTATAAGCTTTTGTTTTATTCTCCTAGATGTCAGGGTACCCAAGTCAGCAATAAAAGCAGGCTCGCTTTAGGGGCGCTGTTTGTCGCGCCAGTAACGATTCTCGCCGTTTCATATTGTATTTTCTCCAGGTATTTTCTAACCAGGACAGTCACCCCATACTGGTGACGCATATTTATTCAAGTACTGGTTGAATATTGGGAAATATATTATTTCTAGTGTTATTCGGCTCATATATTATATAGGATATAGATGTGTTTTTTCACTAGATTAAAGGCACGTAAGGCCTCAGTTGTCGAAAATATTCATATTTGTCCTAATCAGCGTAAACAGAAAAACATTAAAACGCATACAGTTCCGTTCATATATACCATGGCCATCACGTAAACAGCATGTTATCATAAATACCTACTATATTTTACCTAAGCAAGAGCCTGATTGTGTTACAGAAGACAGCACATTGCTACTGGCTAATCACACACAAATGGCATAAACGCTCTTTATTAGTTTCATATCAGGAATTCACCAACAAAGAACGCTCTTTATGTTTATAATATAAACAAACACCAGAAAAGTAACTTTTTATGCTTTTGTTTACATAACAATGGTCAAACATATGACAATAACATACTGTTTATGCGATATTTCTTATTTGTATACGGACAAAGTCTGTCTACATTTTGATGTTCTTTCTGTTTGTGGCGGTTTTTGACGGGTGGAAATATTTCCACAGGATATACCCACCGCCAAGGCCAACCGTACCTTTAACCCTTTCCCACACCCTTTCAGTCGTGTTTTGGACGCGTGTGCACAACGTTCCTAGGTTACTGCATGTCAGTCTGATCTGTTTATGAGAAGGGATTTCCATTCAGCTGGTATTTCCCACCATGCTGCGCTAGCGGGGGTTATATACATTCAAGGTGTTTAAGACAAGGGTCTTCGGTTATGTTGGTATTTCCAATCACTGGCGTGGAGTGATATATACTCGACGTGTTTATGAGGGAATTCGATTAAACTGGTACTTCACATCTCTAACGGGGGTTATAGACATTCAAGGTTTTTAAGAGAAGGGACATCGATTCAGCTGATATTTCCCATCACTACACTAGCAGGGGTTATAGACATTCGATGTGTTTATGAGAAGGGACTTCGATTCAGCTGATATTTCCCATCACTACACTAGCGGGGTGATAGACACTCGATGTGTTTATGAGAAGGGACATCGATTCAGCTGGTATTTCCCATCACTACACTAGCGGGGTGATAGACATTCGATGTGTTTATGAGAAGGGACTTCGATTCAGCTGATATTTCCCATCACTACACCAGCGGGGGTTATAGATATTCAAGGTGTTTATGTTTTATTGAATTGAACTGAACAAGGTAGTTTGCAGACAACTGAATGCAGCCTGTTTGTATGTTCACACTGAACGTGTTTCAAAAACACAAATTGGCCCATATCGGCGTTATTTTAATCAGAATGGTCTTGAATGGGCGTATATAGGTGGTCAGCGACTATAGGACTTTCAACTCTCAGATATATGGAGTTATCCCAAGCAAATAAGCGGATGCTATGCTTGTTAATAATAACGTTTACTGAAATATCGGTGATGTAGATCAAATCTAAAAGAGTGTCAAGTATGGATTCATGGGTTGCACCGGCGATCACATGTTGACATTCTGATTTTTTGTTCGAGTTTATGGATTAGCATCAGACTACTGACGTCGCAAAATACACATCGGTCGTCTTTACCCTGAAGTTGATATATATAGGATATATATTCAATTCTATACGAAATTTATTAACCGAGTGCACTAAATTCGATAGAGCCTAGCTTTAGCGAGGCTCAAATCGAATTTAGTGGACGAGGTTAATAAACTTCGAATATTTTTACGACGAATTTGAGATCCATTTTATCACATTATCACATTCCAAAAGGAAAAACGATCTCGAAACGGCTGGGTTAAAACAAATTAATATTGATTTCCTTATCGCAACCAAAGAGAAAGTATACAAACCTTCAATAAAATATAGTTCCATTTTAAATGAGTTTCTTATTGTTGACAATATGTTCAACCACACTTATCACCCATGCTATCTCACAGTCAACACCAAATAATCCAACACAAATCGAATATCATAATTATATCTCACAGTCAACACCAAATAATCCAACACAGATCGAATATCATAATTATATCTCAATGTCAACACCAAATAATCCAACACAAATCAACAACCCTGATCACCCATGCTATCTCACAGTCAACACCAAATAATCCAACACAAATCAACAACCCTGATCACCCATGCTATCTCACAGTCAACACCAACTAATCCAACACAGATCGAATATCATAATTATATCTCACAGTCAACACCAAATAATCCAACACAGATCGAATATCATAATTATATTCTAATTAACATAATAATAACGTTCTGGCGATGACATCGACATAATTGCGCTAAGCTCTTACGTCACTGTGCGTGACGATATTACACGTGTGTCTTACTAAAATTATGAGACCGGGCTTAGGGGATAATTAGTTGATATAATTATTTAACCATACACATCTGTCAGCTGAACGTCGGTTGATTGGCTCGCACCTATCGAAACTTCGCTTGCGTTTCTAATAGCCGATGTATTATAACACCACTACGTTTATTTTTGAAGTTGACATATGACTATGGAGTATTCTTTTCTTTGGTTATTCGTTCATCGCGTACATTTTCTTATACTGCATATAAGATAACGACCATTTATTCATTTGGTGGGAGCGTTCAAATAATAATGCCTTTTTAAAACTTATTGTCTGAACATTCCTCATTTACATATGAACTACTCTGACATCTGTACTTAACCATTCCATGACTGGAGCTTCCTGCAATTTTGCGAAAACGCTGTGCCAAATGCATTCTCGTATTATACGTAAGTCACACATATGGGGTATGTCATAGGGAGACTCCCGTATGTAATATATATGTAGCTATAGGAGAATAGATTGACCTAACAATATTTGCGTCGGCCTTGTTAGCCAGTGCATGTTCGTATATAAGCGAGGCTCTCCGTGGGAGACTCGCATATATAAGATTATGCACTGACACACGGTCATTGATTTCAAAAATTACATGCACTTGCATCGTTTCGTTCAGTGGGTACCCACGATCGCCTTTTGTTCTATTTCTTCACATACCGCGCTCAAACCAGACAATATGTGTACCAGGCCAACAATGTCACTATCACAGAGTCCCAAGAAAGTCTCTGTTAAGTATATCGACGAAAATGTTCGGTGCCATCTCAACTGAACCGACTTCCGGTTTGATTGTGTATATGGAAGATCCGGAAGTAAAGCTGGTCTGGCGTCGATAAAGTGTCGTCCTTTCAAGCTTTTTTAGTTCGGAACCTGTCTTTGTCATCATCGCCCACGTTGCTTGTTCTTTAAAGGTAAATCGAATACACACGTCATGCCAGCATCTTTTCCTACTCTTTATGACTATATCAGAAACTGCCTATACAGCAGAGTGCTCTACCTATCATTAGCTTATGTCAGCTTCCGGTGGGTAAGACATGGTACCTCTAATTGTGGACTCTTCTGCTATAGGGCATCCCCCCTTTACTCACATAATGTGGGTCACACAAAGAAACGCACAAGATGTGGCTTCATTGCATTTAGTTTCTAAACTGGTGACGTAGACGTGCCATTCAGAAGCTAGAAGACTCATTCATTAATTAGTCAGCAGTGAGTAACTAAGCACATAGTAAATACGCGGCATTCAGTAAATAAGTAAATTGTTAATAATTAGATTTCCAGCATGATCCAAATCGAAACTCTCTTCAATTTGTACATCGTTCTTGTGGTTCAGGCATATTTCTGCGACAGCTTATCAAGAACCATTTTCATGAGATGCGTTGGCCGCCAATTTACCAACGCAACTCTGCTCGACGTCGGGACTGTCGGTAATTCCACCTAGTACAAACGCTATCGCATGCCAAATGGGGTGGGATGCTGAAAAATCGCAAGCCAATTTGCGCGCGATTTAGTTTGCCGTGTCCCGCGTGACTCAGCATCGCATGCGAATATGTTTCGATTGTAAAATTCAAAGAAATGTAACTCTAACATACCCGTTATTTAGTAAAAAATCATACCAAAAGACTGACACCACAAAGAGACACGTTTCAAAAACACTATAGGAAAAATCACTTTTAGGGTGGGTGGGCTTGGGGGAGGCGGACGGCACTGTCTAACCTGTTTTCAAATTGATATCGAGGCAGTCAGGTCGCGCCAGCGACCGCTGCCGCGGGGGCCTGATGGCTCATAAAAACAACTCTATATATAAGCGCCCGCGGCTACCACTTTATAGCATCAAGGGTAGACTGAGCAAATCGAGACGGGATGCTGGTCCCGCCAAACTCTCCAGACGGCATCGACATATCAAAACGCATGCGATTCTCGCCTATCGTATCCGTATTTGGACGAGATTGTAAGACCATAGCCTGGTAATTCAGTGCAGTGTTCTCGGGAATGTGACAAAGAAAATGGATGCATTGGTGTGAATGTTTATAGTGGTGTGGGCAACAATAATTGTGAGATGGTGGGACCACAACCTACATTCGTGGACTGTGACTTTGTGCCTCAAAACACATCCGCTGAATTTTGGCGAAAGGTTAGTAACTCTCAAAGTCTAGATAATCACACTAAGGGTGGACAATTCTACCGAAGTCAATAACTAGTATATTAGGCCAAATAAGAGTCCATTATGCAATGCTGCCAATCAAACATTCAAAACTGAATATTACAAATGCCCCATGATATCAATTTACGAAAACATGTCATACTCATTGGAAATTAAGAAACATGTTTGTACGAAACCAGTGAGAGAAAAAAGTGAAAGCTATGAATTCATTTTCATAGGAATCAACGTGCATATATCGAGGAGAACATATGTACTATCCAAGAGATTCTAATAACACAGCAGAAAGTCAGCGTGTCAACCCCATATATTTACATACTAAGTGTTATTATCACTAAATCCAGCATTCTGATTGGTCGGCGCCCACGTGGCTAGTTACAGTTATTTATCAGTGAATGCGCAACAGCGTGTAACTGCAAGCTCATATCAACATCGATACGTCATTTGGGTTTGGAAAGACGAACGCGCAATTATTTGGGCGCATTTGGATTCGCGCAGGATTGACTTAATAAATCATCGGTTTTCAATTGTTCCTGTTAACTTTTCCCAAGGGTGCTATGGGATATTTTGGGCTGGTTTTGTCACGATACGCTTTTCGATTTAAATACATTTACAAAAGTGGCTTTTTCGGGTTTTACACAAGTTTTGACCACTTACCTGACGGTTACATCTCCATAAAAACAGTCCACATAACAGTGAATCATTATATTAAACTAGAGGAGTGGCTGCCATTGCGTGACTAATGATACCCCGCAGTGCAATTGCGCTACACTGAGGGCAGCCATGTTAACCTTATTTTTCTTTTTTCGAAAAATACAAGCTGTCAAAATGATGCATATTCCGACGATTGTCTGAAAAGGAGGATAACTCCACTGACCAATCTGACAGTTTGTAATCGCAGGTTCACAATGTGGCAAATTCGTGGCAAGTTTAAAACAAAATACGGAAAAATGTAGGGATACAAGCTGGGACAAAATGATGCATGTTGCGAACTATTTCTAACTAAACAAAGGACGATATATAATATGAATAATATAATATTGGATATATTGGTAAAACATATATGGGCCAAGTTAAACAAATGACGAATGGATGGACGGGCAGACGGACAAGCTGGTTTATACATGCATATACCACCCTGACCTCATGTCGGGTATGTAATTAACATACCGTTCTCAATCAGCACCATGCAGTGTTGCAAAATTTCCAAAATTTAACAGGCATACGGATATTACGGATGTGCTTATTTGCATCTCAAAGTTAGTTATTCTTAGAAAATTAACTCTAAAGTGGAGTGATGTCTTCCCACCATAGGTAATTTATGTATATGAGAGGGTTGAACCACAATAAACACGCTTTCAAGGTTGTCGTTCTACTGTTGTGTATTTTGGGGCCGTAAATTGTTTCGAATTTTCATTTGTGAGTTATCATTTAGATTTAGGGCTGGGCAATAGTAAGTAATGTGAGTAAGAATGTATGGGCGGATAGTGAGTTAAATGTTGCAGATAATTTTACACATACTTTATGTATGCGGAACGGATTCTTCGTTTTATATACATTGCTTTGAGAATATGTTTTTAAATATAATTTAATTTGGAGCTCTATTCTGGTATGTGTGTGAAATCAAATCACTGCAGCTGTTTCGAACGCATGCGTGAATTATTTGGAATTTTCAGGTGTAACATTATCTAAAACGTGTTTATTTCTTTATATAATACGTAACTAATTTGTTTAAGGTCGCCCTAAACGCGTCGTGGTCCAATATGTCCCGTTTGGTCACGTCAGGGAATTCCAGAGGTCTACTCTGTTCAGTAGTCATGACCTTTCGTGTGAATTTGCGCGGAAGTATGAAATTATTGGCGTTTCGCTTGTTCATTATTGTGTTGATACGTCTGATACGATTGGATACGCGTGGTCGGATTATGAATAATTTGATGGAATGAATATAGTTTTACGTGTTCTCGTTTCTGCGTGAGTAGTTCCCAGCCAACCTTAAGTACGATATTTCTGTCAATAATAGACCTAGTGCACACAGAAACAATTCGGGCTGCCTCTAGTTGTATTGTTTTTCCAAATTTCCGGATTCCGACGTAGTGCAGGTATGTGAAATAGCATTTCTCTAGTGTGTCTCTGTTAAGAAGTTTCTGTATCACATATACTCACTGACATGCATTTTCGAAAGCGCTTTCCAACAGCCATTGTCTTCAGACATGGTGCCAAGATGGTTGTGGTTGGATACTATTCTCAGTGGTACGTTACCCATATCTCATGTGATTTAAATGCGTTTGTTGGCGTGATCTGCATCTAGCTTCTGATTTACTGGCGTTAGTTTCTACTAACCATATCTTTAAACTTGATTCCAATATGTTTCTATCACTTTGAAATGTGTTGGCATCTTCAATAAGGTCTTTAATGAGGAGAACAATTGAAAACGCGGTCCAATGCGGACGACCCAGGTCAATTTACAAATGGCACCGATGGCGATTTACCACCTAGTGTGGATAACTCTAAAACTCCCCCGCACAATCTAAACAATCCGATACAAGTGTGTATGCTTCAGTATTGAACACATTTGTAGAAACTATCAGATGTTTAGGCGAACGCTATACGTATACTTTCTTATATTGTATGTCTATGGTCTAAATGTTAACCTGACAATTGAATAATCACTGGCTATAGTCGATACTCAATGTCTGAATTTGGTGTGTGGCAAATATATAGTACAGTTCCTCAAAAACGGGATTTTATTTGCCGAAGATCCGGATAGTTACAACAAAGTTAAGTTTTCTGCATGCTTAATGCCCTCCAATTTGTTGTCTACGGGAATTAGTTACACACGCAAGTGTAAATGTACCAACAAACGTACATAGACAAACTTAAAATGATCACAGATGTTCGCCATATCAACTGGCAATCAAATTTAGCTTTGTGTAGGTAATAGTGAACAAGGATATGGAACTGTCGAACATATTACAGTTAAATTCATTATTCACTCTCTCAATTGTTCACTGCGTATTGGCTATGTGGTTTGTTACGGAAAATAGGAGAAACAACTGAACGTGTTTCAACAATGAAACTCACTACGGATTGGCCATGGGCCCGACAGTATATAATTCTTGCAATATGAGCGTTCCTTTGTAATTTGATAATTTTATAATACAAACAGTATTCGACTGATATTCTTGCAGTGTATATCTTACATGTGGTTTGGGATTCAGAGTCAAACCACTGCAAAAGAGACAACGGAACAGAACTTTAATTAAATCGGCTAAGTTTTTCCGATAATCGTCTCTGAATTGCAGAATCATCAATAAAATATATTGGGTTTGTTTATTGTGCCAGGTGATTTCGAGAATGACATTGTAATATGTCAAACCAAATGATATAAGAACTGCCATGGCCTAATATTGTTAAATATAGCTCGCATTCTGTTTTGATCAAATCTCACCCATACATGTATGTTAGTTTATTTTGAAGTTGACTATATTATGTGTATTGTTTTAATATCAATCACACTATCAAAATATAATATGACTATCTACTTTAATTCATCTCAATGTAATCGGATGTAATAAAAAAGAATTTGGTTACGTTCAGAAAGGTATTACAAATACATCAACAGGAACAAGTATTTGTATTGTATTTGTAATGATCATATTGGAAATTATTCGTATTGTAATAACATACTTTGGGCATGTAATCGCCCCATCCCTGACCTGTGGTATGAAGAATTTGTGGCTAGTAACGCCATTGAATATTGCCAGACATAAGTGTAAACTAGTATGCCTCGAGTAATCGTAAATTAAAGATATGCAGCAATGACATAACTGATGTACATACAATTATAGCAGCGAATTAGAATGCAGAAAGTTGGCTATACCTGTGTTGTCCAGTTCTAAAAGTTTTCTTTTGCAGACTTATCAAATTGTTTTATGACATTAATACTGCACCACACCACTGCTTCAATATAGCATCAGTACCTTTAGATGGAGTTATTGCAATGTCATTCATTAACATCCATGCAACTATCCCAACGTCATAACATCACTGACCCTATAACCCCGAATGGCATCTGGATTGGGGAAGGGGACCTGGAATTTCTTAAACCATGGAGTTCTTTGAATTCATGTCAACCAGATTAGTCACACATGTAAGTTTTACAAAATCAAAAATTCTGAGAAATCAAAGAGTGAAATCTAAAGTATGTGAGAGTGAAGTGAATAGTAACCATTCTGTGAGTATGTCCGATTATAAGACGGCCATTTGGCGGAGATGACTGACAAATATACACTACACCTCCCTATAGTTTGGGAAAGTTACAATCATGTTCCTGATTGATTGATGATTGAGTGTTTAGCGTCATTTTATGGCCATATAAGGACAGAAACGGGTATAAAACAAGATCAAAGCGAACCAACTGTGCACATAAATTTGGTCATAATACCAATATGTATGGATTGGACGAAACGGTACATAAGTCATCTATTACTTCCAAGGTAGGTCGCTGCCTTCTGGAAGGATGAAACCCACAATAATCGCGATGTGGCATTTCGAAATCCATTCTCCACTAAGCGCCCATAATGGCCTTAACCGTATATGGGTGCGCCGAATAGTCATGGTATGACTTCCAAGAATAAAAAACAGTACCTGGGCTCATTCTGATATGCCACATTCAGCATTATCTGGACCAGCATTCGTCTCTTCGTCATATTAATATATCTCGCTCACACCAACACAGTTTTCTACACTTCTTGGTAGAAGGGTCCCACTAATATGAATGTTTCAAACAACACAGCGTATTAGATTAAAACAATGACATATGAACAAATAAAATCACCCTAGGAGAATGTTTCCACTTGGAGTCAGAAATATAAATTCAAGAACTGACTAGTGTGCAATCATACTGTAAAACATATAAAAGTAGTTCAATAATATATAATAAATGGCAAATAAATAACACGAAATTACCAAGTCTGCACATTCAAATATGTCAAGTAGTTTTTAAAATAAGATTTTGCATTGATAAGTTATTTATAATATTTTATGAATCGAGCATGAACCTTTATCAATGCGTCAAGCGGTGACCAGTTTAGCCAACAGAACGGCCCTGTGCCAATGCATTCTCTTATATATGCGAGTCGACCATAGGTCGCCTCGCATATATAAGAGAATGCATTGGCTTAACACATTAAAAATTATAAAATTGTTAAAGAATGTAAGAAAAAAATGGTAAAAAGTGTTAAAAAAAGATTTTTTTTAGGCCAATGCATTCACTTATATATGCGAGGCGACCTATGGTCGACTCGCATATATAAGAGAATGCATTGGCACATGGCATAACTGTAACTATCACAATGTGGTCAAGGAGCCGGTTCCAATGATATCCATATTTGTATGGTTCTATTGAGACATGGTCAGGTGGGTGAGACATAATGTCATTCTTCATTCAACCGACAGCTTCAATTCAAAAATACTGTTTATTGTCTTTAAGAGTTAATCGTTTGTCATAACGCATCTGGTCAAACTTTGAAAGTTCAGATATGTACCTCTCTTTCTGAGAGGCGATACGTTGGAGCGACGTTGGTGAGTGTTGTTTCGAAGCAACGGGCGATTTTTGTCTTTAAAAAATAGGATCAACTAGCATAGATTGTTCATGTGTTCAACGACAGCAGCTGCATTACCTGCGCTACAGGTTCTGGAACAGGAATAAAATCAGTCGCCTCAACTTGTGTTGCTAGTGATATACTGGCGAGTTTGGTTTGACTCTGTGTCTGAGTGCTGGCTTTCAAAACACATTTTTGTAGACACGATTACTGAGTATGTGACCTGTGGAATGGATGGCCGAGGACCAACTAATTTCTTAGCATCTATATATGACAGATGCTTCTCAGTTGTATATCGTTGAATCTTGAATTCATAGTCCCTAATGGACGTGAGCGATACATTGCAGCATGTGAACCTTGACAGTTTGAACATTGATCATGACAAGAAATAGAACATTGTGCACATATGGTTTCTTTACTTTTACAATGTTCCTGACCATGTCCATACCCCTGACATTTAAAACACCGCATATATGCTTAAATCCATCTTCATATATCCAACCTTCAATGTCGGTATATATTCGCACCAATTGAAGGTCGGGAGAATACTATTCAAAAGAACATTTTGTCCATCAACTGTCTTTGTAAATCTACGGACTTCTGTAATCCATGTGGTGCTAACTCCGCATATATATCGGACTCAGATGAAACAGATATACTGCGAGTTCTCAGCACAGCACTCGGCTGTTCAATGTCTTGTAAGGAGTAATCAATCCTGGTATTTATGCAAAAGATGTTTATTGCATAAGAGCGTCAGCTTGAATTTTTCTTGAACATTCGATCAGAAGATAGCTATTTTGTAGCCCAGTCCTGATTGGTTTGATAGACTTTAGTTGCCCGGCTATGCTCTGTTGCGTTTTATCAATCACAAATACAGAAGGTCTACTGACATTCGGATCAAAACCAAATACCAAGTACCCGTTGATAGACCTCAACTTCAGTGGAACTTAGCGGGTTGTCAATCTTACATTTTTATTTTGAGTTGTCATATAAAAAGCAGATAATCGACAACTAGCCCAGCAGCCGCCTCGGACTACCCTTCGAAATATGACCGGACCAAACACTGGTACATAACTGAAGCGGTGACCAGTTTAGCCAATGTACTAGCCTTCCGGTACCTCCCCACTTTCCGTACTTCTATTTTATTCTCCACTCCAATTTCCTCCCACATCCACTACATGCATATGGCACTCTGAACCATATTTACACCAGTGGGACCTAGTATAGGATCCTGGTGTCATCTATCACATGTTTTAGGGATGAGGTTTTGCAACCAGTATACAACAAGAAAGGGGGAAATTATAACTAAACCAATGCACATTTCCTTCCAACATATCCGCGCGCAAATACGCACATAATCGATATATAAAGTGAAATAGGTTCATAATGTGATTATTTGGTTCTAAGATAAGCAGATAATGGAGTCATATCCGTTATTTAGTTTTATGGTGCGTGAAAACACGTGTTAAAGAGCGCACACATGAACGGTTCATGAGTTGGCTTATTTGTGTCATTGTCTGCACGCAATAGTCTTAGAATCGCCCCATTGTGAGTCGATAATGTGACAAAATCGCTCTAATTTCAGCACATTATTGACTCAAGATGAGGCGATTCTCATCAGATTATATACCTAAAACAAATTATATTATAAGCAGATGATGTGCGGACTTCGGGAGAACAGGCTGTTCATTCATATGCAGATAGCTACAATAGCTCAAAATAAGCTCTCGGTTTGTCTTGAAGTTTGTCAACATCTCATATCAAGAAAATACTAGCATTGAGATGTACAAGGCTCGTATATTATTTATACACATCCAGGAGATAAACACAAGCAAGAAACGTTCGTTCTTTTTAAACAAGACAAGGCCGGTATATCCTCATGTCACATGTGTGGGTTATCGGTCTAACTTATCACTTAATGACTTACACTTATCGTATTGTAGACCCTCACGCAGTGGCCATATGATTAACACATTGCCATCTAATTCATCATCATCGTCATCTCATCACCATAATCACTACCTTCATTATTGCCACCATCACCATCATCTTCGTCATCATCACCATCAGCATCTCACTATCACGGTGAAACCATCATCATCAGCATCATCATCATCATCGTCACCATCATCATTATAATCATCATCATCATCATACCATTATCGTCATCGGCATCATCGTCATCATCATCATCATCATTATCATCATCATCATCATCGTCATCATTGATCCTCAGCCTCATCATCATCATCGTTATCATCATCATCATTATCGTCGTCAGCAGCATCGTCATCATCATCATCATCGTCAACATTTCACCGACAACACCAACATCAATACCACCATCATCACCACCAACCACATCACAAACAATATCATCGACGTCGTCATAATCGCCATAACCACCACCACCAACAACGTCAGCAACAACAACGTCATCATTACGACCATCACAACAATTACTATCATCACACCAAGCGGTCGTTTACACATGTTATATGCTTGTTAGTAAAGTATTCAATTTTTCTATATAGTAATCCTAGTTAGTACATAATCCTATAATAACTATCATTATTCCTATTCCTGATTTAGCCAGTACCTGATAATACGTAAATCAGAAGCGACTTTAACTAGGAAAGTTAAAGTTATAGTTATGGAAATGGCTACCAAAAAATAAATATGCAATGAAAAATGTTTGAATTTCTCGTAGACAGTCATGATTTCAGATAGTATAGACCCTAGTTGGATTCCAAAGCAAGATAATGCGTTGTTTTGCAAATATTTCCTGTCAAATACTTAAATGACCAACTAAACATTATTTTAAACCACTTTTTGTTTTACATAATTGGAACAAATCTCTCATATTGTGAGGATAGTACTACAGAATACATTGGTTATAAAGGATAATGATTTTTTCATATCAAACTGTTTCACGAAATTCACGAATGAGACGCCTTCATAAGTTATCTTCTATGTTGTCTGTTTTCCACATGCCACCGGTCCCTTTTGAATGGGCATTATTTTGTTGCAATTAATCGATTCTGATAACTAAAGCGTATTTTGAAGAAATGTTGTTGTATCTTGATGATATGGGGACCCTCTGATCGGATTGAGTACCTTTAAGAATATCCATGCCGGTTGATCAATAAACAATTGGGCTGAGATAAATTCTAGGTCATATGTCCATATCCAGATCGCAAACTGACCACTATATGATTGTGGCAAGTCTGTGGCCTATTAATACAGGAGATATTGGTCGACCTCTGCACCCCAGGACTCAACTTCACCACACTAATTTTCTTCCTTAAGGTCTCCTATATTTTTTTCACCTGTTATCAAGAAAAAAACTGGCCACAGAGACTCCAGACAAGATGGCGTCCATCATGGTGGCCATTTTGCTTGATATGCACCAGGTCTCTTTGATCGTAATTATAGTAAATATAACATCACATTCGCTTTTATTTTCCATTCAATTCGTTATGCCAATATAAAACGCTTACAAACTACCCAAAAATCCGACACCAAAATCCAATATGGCGGCCAAGATGGCGGCCGAAATGTGAAAAAAATATGATCAAATTTCGAAATTTCACCACCTATCGTTTATCTGTGTGGAAACATGGGCATCTTGGTGAGACGTTATATATACGTGTTATAGAAGAATTGCTCCACCCGTGATTGTCCCCCACCTGCGATTTAAATCGCAGCATCATAACATAGCATCCCAGATACAAAGTTTGAATGGGTGTGGCAATGACGTACACATCCTAGCTTGTTTGAAGTATAAGCCGAATGTACTACACCATAAGACTGTTTATAATTCGATAGCATGCAAATCTGAAGTAGGCATGCAGGACCATGCTGTGCGAGCAAATGCGCATTAGTGTTCGTTTGGTTGCATTTGCGTGGACATCGCAGCAAGCAGCTCTCGACTACCGTGTACCTGTCCATCAACTCAAATTTCAAACGAAAGCGGGTTTTATGTTCTTGGTTCATTGTCGGAAATGTATATCTTATATTTAGGAGGGGCACAAATCAACCCGAGCAGGTGTCACGCAAAAATAGTTTTCTTTTCATAGTTTGTGCTCGGATTTTGGTCGAAAACGCTGCGAAATAAAATGACAGGTCCAACTATAGTGGTTAGATAATATTAACAACCCCGATCAAGTGGTCCTGCCTATGTACTATATATGATGCAGGTGGGTCTTGCTAAATTGCTATGATGCTGGTAGGGAAAACTGATGCCGTTACGAAAAAGTACCGTTATGTTTTCTAAAGTTGTTATTTTAGGAGTGTTTGGCTAATCAGAGTGATTTGAGAAAAAGCTAGCGTCTGTATAAAACTTTCAAGAACGTATATTTTTTTTGTTATTTTTAATAATGGCTGCGCTGGTGTTTGCAAAAACGACGTGAATGGCCATCTTTATTATAGTCGATTTGCAAAACTAATACCTCCAGTATTACAATATTTCGCAATATATATATTTTTGAATGTTTGATACACATAATGGCTTTTCTTGGATATGTTCAGATTACCCGACCATCGCGAAAATTTATTAATAATATCGGTACATTTTCTTAACAGCATAATTGTGCCCTAACAGCATCATAGCATTTCAGCAGGAACCAACAGCATCATAGCAGATTAACAGGACCCAACAGCATCATAGCAGATTAACAGGACCCAACAGCATCATAGCAGATTAACAGGACACAACAGCATCATGGCAGATTAACAGGACACAACAGCATCATGGCAGATTAACAGGACACAACAGCATCATGGCAGATTAACAGGACCCAACAGCATCATAGCAGATTAACAGGACCCAACAGCATCATAGCAGATTAACAGGACCCAACAGCATCATAGCAGATTAACAGGACCCAACAGCATCATAGCAGATTAACAGGACCCAACAGCATCATAGCATATTAACAGGACCCAACAGCATCATAGCAGATTAACGGGACCCAACAGCATCATAGCAGATTAACAGGACCCAACAGCATCATAGCAGATTAACAGGACCCAACAGCATCATAGCAGATTAACAGGACCCAACAGCATCATATCAGATTAACAGGACCCAACAGCATCATAGCAATTCAGCAGGACCCAACAGCATCATAGCAATTCAGCAGGACCCAACAGCATCATAGCAATTCAGCAGGACCCAACAGCATCATAGCAGATTAACAAGACCCAACAGCATCATAGCAGATTAACAGGACCCAACAGCATCATAGCAGATTAACAGGACCCAATAGCATCATAGCAGATTAACAGGACCCAACAGCATCATAGCAGATTAACAGGACCCAACAGCATCATAGCAATTCAGCAGGACCCAACAGCATAATAGCAATTCAGCAGGACCCAACAGCATCATAGCAATTCAGCAGGACCCAACAACATCATAGCAGATTAACAGGACCCAACAGCATCATGGCAGATTAACAGGACACAACAGCATCATGGCAGATTAACAGGACCAAACAGCATCATAGCAGATTAACAGGACCCAACAGCATCATGGCAGATTAACAGGACCAAACAGCATCATAGCAGATTAACAGGACCCAACAGCATCATGGCAGATTAACAGGACACAACAGCATCATGGCAGATTAACAGGACCCAACAGCATCATGGCAGATTAACAGGACACAACAGCATCATAGCAGATTAACAGGACCCAACAGCATCATAGCAGATTAACAGGACCCAACAGCATCATGGCAGATTATCAGGACACAACAGCATCATGGCAGATTAACAGGACCCAACAGCATCATAGCAGATTAACAGGACCCAACAGCATCATGGCAGATTAACAGGACACAACAGCATCATGGCAGATTAACAGGACACAACAGCATCATGGCAGATTAACAGGACCCAACAGCATCATAGCAGATTAACAGGACCCAACAGCATCATGGCAGATTAACAGGACCCAACAGCATCATGGCAGATTAACAGGACACAACAGCATGATGGCAGATTAACAGGACCCAACAGCATCATAGCAGATTAACAGGACCCAACAGCATCATGGCAGATTAACAGGACACAACAGCATCATGGCAGATTAACAGGACCCAACAGCATCATAGCAGATTAACAGGACACAACAGCATCATGGCAGATTAACAGGACCCAACAGCATCATGGCAGATTAACAGGACCCAACAGCATCATGGCAGATTAACATGACCCAACAGCATCATGGCAGATTAACAGGACCCAACAGCATCATGGCAGATTAACAGGACACAACAGCATCATAGCAGATTAACAGGACCCAACAGCATCATAGTATATTAACAGGACCCAACAGCATCATAGCAGATTAACAGGACCCAACAGCATCATGGCAGATTAACAGGACACAACAGCATCATGGCAGATTAACAGGACCCAACAGCATCATAGCAGATTAACAGGACCCAACAGCATCATGGCAGATTAACATGACACAACAGCATCATGGCAGATTAACAGGACACAACAGCATCATGGCAGATTAACAGGACACAACAGCATCATGGCAGATTAACAGGACACAACAGCATCATGGCAGATTAACAGGACCCAACAGCATCATAGCAGATTAACAGGACCCAACAGCATCATGGCAGATTAACAGGACACAACAGCATCATGGCAGATTAACAGGACACAACAGCATCATGGCAGATTAACAGGACCCAACAGCATCATAGCAGATTAACAGGACCCAACAGCATCATGGCAGATTAACAGGACCCAACAGCATCATGGCAGATTAACAGGACACAACAGCATGATGGCAGATTAACAGGACCCAACAGCATCATAGCAGATTAACAGGACCCAACAGCATCATGGCAGATTAACAGGACACAACAGCATCATGGCAGATTAACAGGACCCAACAGCATCATAGCAGATTAACAGGACACAACAGCATCATGGCAGATTAACAGGACCCAACAGCATCATGGCAGATTAACAGGACCCAACAGCATCATAGCAGATTAACATGACCCAACAGCATCATGGCAGATTAACAGGACCCAACAGCATCATGGCAGATTAACAGGACACAACAGCATCATAGCAGATTAACAGGACCCAACAGCATCATAGCATATTAACAGGACCCAACAGCATCATAGCAGATTAACAGGACCCAACAGCATCATGGCAGATTAACAGGACACAACAGCATCATGGCAGATTAACAGGACCCAACAGCATCATAGCAGATTAACAGGACCCAACAGCATCATGGCAGATTAACATGACACAACAGCATCATGGCAGATTAACAGGACACAACAGCATCATGGCAGATTAACAGGACACAATAGCATCATGGCAGATTAACAGGACACAACAGCATCATGGCAGATTAACAGGACCCAACAGCATCATAGCAGATTAACAGGACCCAACAGCATCATGGCAGATTAACAGGACCCAACAGCATCATGGCAGATTAACAGGACCCAACAGCATCATAGCAGATTAACAGGACCCAACAGCATCATGGCAGATTAACAGGACCATCATGTGAGTTATAACAGCCTACTATTCACATTCGAGATCCCACTTCTGCTTCACATGGAGACTTTTGCCTGGTATAGTATATAATGGAATATCTGGTATCTTCCCCGGGGCCTGTGAACCTGACCACACGAGGCTCTCCAAGTGAGACCATACTGATGTCAAGCTTAGTCACACCTAGTCCAAGTCTTCTTGTACTAAAACCAGCTAAGATATTGGGATGGCGATGCTGGTGTTTAGTCCAAGACCGCCCTATATGCTCGCTTATGACACGGCTTAAGCGTTAGTAACCCGCTCAAATAAAACCACAATTATATGAAATAAAATATCACAATTGCGACAATAAACGGATATTTTCCGCAGAAGACATGCTATTTTATCTGAAACCCACATCAGTTGTGAATTTAAAACGGTAATTTAATGCGAAAAGAGACATTTACCTCAATGTTTACAATTTTTTAAAAGTATGCGAACTCGGTTGACCTCGCGAACTGTGTTCGGCATTTTCCGTTGAAAATATTCCGTAGATTTTGGACAACAACGCAAATTACGAAGAATTCTCCATTGTAATCGTAATTATGTGTGTCAATAAATAAAATAATAAATAGATTAAATAAACATTGAAGATATAAATGTAATACATTAAATAAATTACGGGGAATTACAACCCTCTCAAAGTTTAAAACAGTGTAAACACAACGAGTATTAGAATAAATAATATGGTGCTACATTTCCCACATTTGGTGGACTTCGGCGAAATTAAGATATATACTAAGCGAACAGAGCAATATACTGCTCTTGTTAAGCACACAAAAAATCAAACAAAATTTGTATAAATTTTTAACCTTAAGTTTGAAAAGTCCCACTAAAACGGAAGAACTATATTTCGAAACTGTGTGATTCGGTTCTCCGATTATTTTATCAACACAAAAGTCAAAATGCACATGGATGAAAATTACACGCATGGCAAGTCAGACACAAGAGTTCTAATTTGCTCCAATTTTGACAAGTTGCTTGCGAAAATTGTCAACAAAACTACCGTTCTGATCCTCCATTTTAGGACGAGGAGAGGGATTAGCATTTTTCCAAATAACTCACTGTTTGATCTATAAATCCACTGAATACAAGGCACCCTCCACTGTTTAAAGGCACGGACGACCTTGGCTGTAGGTTATAATTTAGAAATAAAAGTTTCCAAATTATGAAAAAGTCCTCAAGAATATACTAATAGTATAATATAATGATGGTATGAATACGATGTTATCCACAAAACACACTTGTACGCACCGTGTGTTTGTTTATATTCAGCACATAAAGGGTGCGCGATAAGCAAAATTCTCAACACCGTGGTGATTATTTGCAGGATATTAATTCACTGCATGTGACCAATTCAACACCAAATTTTTGAGTGGCGAGGATTAGTGAAAACTATAACGGTATGCTGTAAACAACATGGTACAGTTTTAACCAAAGTTCAGATAGTAGGATCTCCCCGGTGTTGAGTGTTGTGCTTATCACACACTCTTTACCTACACTATTGTACAATAACATGGCTTTTTTGGGCAACTGTGCACGATATTGACAACAACATGCTATTTATGCGATATTTATGATTGGTATAAGAACAAAATATGTCAATATTTTAATATTCTTTCTGTTTTAGTGGTTGTGACTATTTTAACAGCAATACCTAGTCTTGGATATTTGCTTTCTTAAAAGCTATTTTCTGGTATGGGCAGGGGGTGGAGAAAAAAAGTTTTTTTCCGGGCACGTATGCCGGGGTGGGTGGGTGGTCGATAGGACCAACAAACAATTTTTCCCGCAACTCAAAAATAGTTTTCCTGCAAGTCTTTTTGACTGTTTTTGCAATGAGTTTGGCTTAAAACATATCTATAATTATGTCAATATTAACATAAATGACAAATTTCATGATGATCAGACAAACAGTATAGCCTGTAGCCCATGCTAATGGATTGAATTTTGAAATCCAAGATGGCTGCTGGCAGCCATGTTTTTTTTGACCGAATGACCCCCAAAATGACTTGTTCCTATTTACATGTCAATGTTAACATCCATGACAAATAGCACAGAAATTCATATACAGCTGTTTACAGTGAATTTCCCCCCCCCCGCAAATCTCTTTTTTAGTGTTAAAAGGGGGGTGGGTGTCCAAAATGGTCGGAAAAAACTGCCGAAAACGAAAAAAAAATTTGGACACGGGGGTGGGTGGGTCCCAACAAGGGTCGAATGTCAAAAATCAGCATACGTGCCTGCAAAATGTTTCCGACTCCCCCCTGGTATGGGAAGCCAGATTGATATTGCAATAAGCTGATATAAGAGGTCGTATATTTTGCTCCTATATTATAAGGATCTCATTCAGTAATGGGACTTTTTGGTATATTTAGCATAATATGTCATTTGTAAGCTATAGATAGTTCATACACATGGCGAGAAATAGACTGTTTTGCCGCGGATTTTAGTCAGGGACTATTCCGGAGAACTTATCTGCGTTTACATGCATTTTGGATTATAGGGGACATATTATGTAAAAGGGCTACACATGCATTATGCTTTGCTGCGTGTTGTATGTTTCATCAATTGGATATTTGGATAGATGACTCAAAAGACGCTTAGATTTTGATTTCATTGCACCCCTCCCTCGCATTTTTCAATTATATGTATCAAAATGTCGGACGTCTCATGTCGGTCACAATGACATTAATATCCGGTTAAAAAAAATACTTTGAGCCTCGATGTATATTTTGCTCCTTCTTTTGCCTGTGACTTATTTTTGCGCCGTTGGTATCTGATTGAGATATATATAATGACCCGGGAATGTGTACGCTTATGATAAAATAAGCACTGGTGGGATATCCCTTTCTATTTTCACATCATTCCGGAACTTTTGCAAACTTGACCCAAAATGTTCATGACGATTTAAGCTTGTTTGGCCCTTCAAATCATTATCATTTTAACAATTTTGCTTCGATCAATAATATTATAGTTTTAAGAACTTCCCATGATATCGTCAGATACAAGAATGCCAAACAATCACGACCTGGGAAGAGCCATACCGTAAAAATATATAACAAATTTACCCTACCCCCTAAAAATCAAATTGTTTTGGACTTTTTCCAAAAATGTCGAAATCGAACTGCGACAGTACTTATTTTATGTTAAACCGAAAAGATCCGATTATACCATGTTGCGCGTTTGATGTGGAATATAAATCATGTTGAAATCGCATACAAATAGCGAAATTCATAACATTATCTATTTACGGCCTGTTTTCAGGGAAAAAATTTAAAAAATCCACCAAAAGCTATTCTTATTGATTTTTTATAATAATATGCTGTTACTATCACCGAAATTAAAAACAATAATACTTATATTTCAACAAACTCAATTTTCACACAAGAGAAATTTTTGAGTACAGTATGCAGGGTTGACTATTTTCCGTAAAACCAAGTGTTCATCTATATCCTTGATTATGAGGGAACTAGTTGCTTAATTATTCCATGTTAATTTTATCATGTTAATAAATACATACATAGGAATTCCGGGCTACATACAGCACATGTTGTATTTTAATTGGGCCCAAGGTGGCCCAGTTTGTAAGATGCACGGCATGTATCAGGGAAAGTTTGTAAGTTGCTTTATTACATATCTATCAACGTAATTCGCATGATCGCACGACGTTCCAGGCGTGTGATAATTCTCAGAATCGCACTAGTGCAATCTGTCGACGGAACTATTTCATTCAGTGTTGTTAGACTGGCTCTCGTCGTTACTATTTTTACTTTTTCAACTTTTCAACGCAAGGGCGACAACCCACTTGCCGAAATCGCAGCGCACTGATTGGGTTATATTTTTGGAAAATCTGGGAAAACCCAATTGACACATTTGAGCGGGTCAAGATGGGTCAAGTTCACTTGCGGATAGACGGACTGTCTGATTGTTGCGTTAACCCTAAAATGCCGTTAAAACTCAATTAAATTCACAATTTCTGTACCGGAGATGTACGATTGTGAGTCAACTTACTGTAATACGTAGATATTTAATAAAAATAGAACCGCATGAGTGTCTGGATTTTGACGAATTATCGCACTCGATTTGTTGGCGGAACGCGATATCTCTCGTGCGGGACTGCGTCCCGCGCTCGAGGTATCGCTCCGCCAACAAATCTCGTGCGATAATTTCGTCAAAATCCAGACATTCATGCGGTTCTATCTATTTCCCATGCAGAGTCGGTGGTTTCGATGTGCATGGAGTAATATCCCGGTAAAATTAACCATCTGTGTGATCATTCCTCCACCCTCCACTGTTACTGACAAAGTTGCGATATGGTCTTGTGGCTGAAACAACGATAAATCCCAATCAGCAATACCAATCACGAGTATATAGTTATTATAATAGTTAATTATACTATACAAAATATACCACATTTAATATAACATTCACTTCGTATAGTATCTCAGTGACACCAACTTGACAAAACAACGCACAACATTTCCATATAACTATAGATGACATTCCATGTGACATACCGGTGGTTAGTCAGTTGGCTGATTGGGGTTTAATGGGACTTTCAACAGCTAAGGTCATATCGTGACATAAGAGGATGCCTACATTCAGGTCACGGCGTTCATTTATTACTCCTCCCATCTTGGAAGACTTCTATACGTTGTCCTAATATTTGCTCCATGCTGGAACATGTCCAATGTATTAGACTATAAACACGTGGCACCGTGCTCACCAGGAAACCACACAAGTGACATGCACTTAGTATGACAACCTTCATAGAAAGAAGGTCGCACCTTCAATGAATTGAACATCCATCACAGAACTATAGTTTGATTATTGCGACATAACGAAGAAGCCCCGTTGGTTCAGAGTGCCCGGATGAAGATAATTAATCGAGTGTGCTTCTCACAGTACGAGCTAACTGCATGGCCTCCTATAGCCTGATACCGGAGTACGCTGTGTATGTCTCTTTGGAAAGCAGACGAAATTCCTAAACGATGTACATCTGTTAGTAATTTCGTCGGCTTTTCTAAGACAGGCTATTTGGCCATGCGTTTGTCACAACAGACCTGTTTCTTACGTGCATGCATAATTCGTGTTTATTGATAGTAATGATGAAAAGAGTAACGGCTTGTATTAATCGAATAATATAAATGAAGTTAGTTTGCCGCGTATCGTAATCAGGATGGACTTTATTTTACCTATAGACCATTTTACAGATAACCATTTTGACTGTTGCATTATGGGCCAGAAAGTATCCAAATAAAGCCACGTGCTTTACGGTCGCATGCATTTACTATGGGGCATTTAGGGTGGGTCTATAAAACTAATTATAACTTTGGTATCTGTCATAGTTTACGCGATAAATTTTAAACATATATCAGGGACATGTACCCCTTCTAGAATGTTCAAAAACATTTCCAGTTGCTTGTCGTATTTTAAATGATTTTATGCGATGAAATAATGCGAAAATTTAGAAAATTGCACTATAATTTCTCAATACTTTGCGGTTTTAGTAAACGCCTGATAAAAGTATTTCTATTGGGAATTTTTACACCAAATTTTCAGAGAATATAGAGTAAACACAGTACTATCGGAATATCGTAAAGGAGTTCTGTGCATTTGGGATTGATTAACCCTCAGACTGCCGAAGCTGTCGTCAATAAATTCGCTTTTTCGTGTTCGACGAAAATGAAACTTGTCTGTTTAAAGGTCCCATTTCGTGTCGAATGGTGAATTTGGCTGCAACAACACCCGTGATGTTTTACTTCAACTTTCAAAAGAGGAAGTTTGAACACATTTTGTATTGTTTTTTTTTTTTGCCTAGAACAATATCCAATGATTGCGTCCATTAAAAACTTTCTTGCGCAAAAGCGCCGCTACACGATAAAGAGCGTTTTCATTTACAATCGTTTTTACTCGTTTTCAAAACTGATGTATATTGTTTTGTGAATGCTCATTGGTCACGCTATTTATTTTACGTATTTTTTTCTGTTGTATTTGAACATTTGTTACACAGGCTTCGCGATTATTAACTTCAACTGATAAGCGCCGACTGCGCAACGTATGCGCTCAACAGTTTGTCTCAAATAAATTGTTATAAAAACACAGGTTTATGGCCGCGGACATAAGCCGATTAAGTGTGATGTAATTTATCCATGAACTTGACAACTGGAGATTATATCACCATTCGACACGAAAATTGGACCTTTAAACAGACAAGTTTCATTTTCGTCGAACGCGAAAAAACGAATTTATTGACGGCAGCTTCGGCAGTCTGAGGGTTAATCAATCCCAAATGCACAGAACTCCTTTGCGATATTCCGATAGTACTGTGTTTACTCTATATTCTCTGAAAATTTGGTGTAAAATTTCCCAATAGAACGACTTTTATCAGGCGTTTACTAAAACCGCAAACTTATTCCCTTCCCTATATATTCCTTATTTTCAAAAATGTCGCTTTCGGCTGACTTGACGGCATGGGTGTGTGGCCCGCCCCGAATACCACATAGAAACACTCCGACCTCCACCCATCACCCCCCCCCCCAGTGGCACCACCCCGAGTGGTGAAAATTGGGTATGGACCATTTTCGAGAATGGTAAGGATTTCGACCGATTTGACGGAATGTGTGGGTGGCCCGCCCTAAATACCACCTAAAAACACTCCGAGCCACCACGTATCACCCCCGGGTGGTGGGCCTACCTCCCAACCCAAAACATATAATAGCTTACTATATAGAGACTGGGACTCATATAATATATAATATTAGTCCCAGCTACATGTAGCTAAAATGTGAACAGCAGACATCCTGAGATACAAACAATATATATTATTGATTGTTTGATTTTCCAACCAGTATTTAGTGGGGGGAATGTGTTGTTTTTAGACCAACAGCAGTATATTCTTCTACTTTTGGTCCAAAGTTTGGTCGGAATGGCTATCGGTTGAACAATTTAGGTTGGTACCATTTGGAAAGTTCAACTGGGAGGGGGGGGGGGTGCAAAGTAGTATTTCGAGAACACTTGACTTTGGTCTGGTTCAAGGTACGTACATTTGGAAATGTCAAGGTGGACAAACCCAAGTTTCCCAACCACCCACCAATGGGGACCATCTACATGTAGCCACCTCCCCGATTATAAGGTATAAGAACACATTGGCTACATGGATGCGACTAGAGATCTCCATTGTGGGGGGGGGTCTCCAACGATAACTTACTATTATTATCACAGCTCTCAGTTAGTGGCCAAGACATAAATGCTATACGTGTAAGCATTCTCTCCAGTCAATTATTTACCAGATCGACATACTTCTAAGTTAGGAATGAAATAGACACGACAAGAGAAAAATGTAATCCTGTCCATTTTGGTCAATACATGTAGGCGATCACTACCATAAATATGGTAATATAAATTTTTGCCTCAAGGCGACATATAATATTTCCGAATGCCATGCTACATGAAACTAAATATGAAATGTTCCAGATACCATAAAATCTCTTACAGGTACCGGTACTTAATCCGATCAGAGGGTCCCCATATAATCACATTCCAACAACAACATTTTTTGAAATGACGCTTCAGTTTCAGAATCTAATAATTGCCCAAAAATAATGAAAAACACCATCAACTATAGTATAAAATTGCACAAAACCTGTTATTTATCACCATTTTGTTCAACGAAATTTTACCGGTTTGTCAAATATCTGACACAAAAAGCCACTTGATTTTAGAGTTTAATATCCATCTTTGCCCGCAATTTGGTCAATGAAATTCTTCTCGTTGACTGTCTATTGGGCCACTATAATTAAAATAATAGATTTATAACATCGATATCTGATCACTCTGAGCTGTGGTGGGTGGGTTCCTCGACTCGAATCAAATATTTTTTACCCCCGAAGTCAAGGAAATAGTAATTTGCGACCGTTAATTCGGATTGAGTACCTTTAATATCTAACAGCAACCATATCTCAACCCCACTACAATCTGGGACTAATATATGTTATACATGTATTAGTCCCAGCTACAATCAGTGAACCTGATGAATCAATCAGCTCTGCGTGTACCGGTATACATGTATATGTACACATATTGGACCCACATGAATTGCTATATTCTCCATATTAATTTAAAACGAGCGCACCACTTTAACAAACTCATTATTGAGTATTATATCAATAGCGATGTGTTTGTTAAAGTGGCAAGGTCATTTTAGATTTATACTCCTTTTAACATCAGTAGGCCTACACAATCATTCGTTGCATAACTTTCATTAAATTTTCCTAGTACTGAATATAAACAGTACTGGTACAACACTAGCAGTACTTGAACCGACCATACTGTAGGTGTCTGGCCTGTTTATTACCTTTTTAATTTGTTGATAGTTCATTCAGACAACATCCTCTAAGTTGCCTAATAATAGAGACAAACTAATAATAGTGATGGTGGGATTTTTTAGCTAAAATTAATAATAGTAACCACAGCAATTTCACTCTATGTCTCTTAGTGATCTGATCATGGGAAGTGTTCTCCAAATATAATAACAGTGTTGACACTATCATATTATTGACACTATTATTGCACATGAGAGTACCGTTACTAGTACATGTAGATGCTAATATGAGTAAGTCATTATCAAGTCTGGCTCTTCTTGAATTCAACTATCATAGTGATATTCAACTACATGTATTATAGCTTAATTGTACTACCATACACAATGTATACTGGTACGGTATATACGTAAACTCCAGGTTTTCTCTGTTTTTACTAAAACTTCATGGAATCATCTCACTTCGTAATGCACAACCACATTAAAGTGTACATGTATATAACACTATAATTTTAAAAGAGAAAATGAGAAGGCATCAGATTCCAATATAAAAAGAATTCTACAGCTTATTGCAGGAGACCTGTTTATTTCATAATGGCAGAAGTACATATGTGCATGTATGCCATTTGAATGACATTTTAATAACTTCTCACCAAGATGATTTCAAAATTCTAACTACTAGTACAAGTAAATCAGTTAAATAATCAAAAATGCCAGCACCGATATATATACTGTACCGTACTACATGTAGTAGGTACCGTACATGAGATATTGTCACCACTTCATAATAGTTGAATATATATGGTACATGTACCGGTACAATGGAATTCAAGTTGTATCAGACCTGTTGTTTGGCATAACCAATGTACCAGTAAGTGACTTTGGTGATCACTGTTAGTCATTGATTTTGATAACATAAGTTCATGATTTTTACAAAATAATTTTAATGAATCAAAACCATGTGCAGCCGCATGTGTAACATGTAACTGTCTTTGTCCATTAGTCATTATCCAAGTCTGGTTTAGTCTTGATCTAATGATCAAAGGCGGAATGTTACTAGTATGTACCGGTAACTTATTATCATGATCCGGGAGTACTGATGAATTATAATCCATTTCACAGCATTGTCCATGTCTGCATGTATCATGACATGTTTGGTAAACATCCTCACTCGATTCACTGACACTGGTGAGTGGTGCCATTGCCATTCTAATTCTCCATATCATGTTCTACCCTTCACAAGTTCACACACATGTAGCTACTGTACTTCTAATCAGTCTAATGTACTATTCAGAATGATAGAATCTGAATGAACATTCAATGACCTTTTACGGCATCAGCGTTGACTGCATTTCAGCGTTGACTGCATTTCAGCATTGAAGGGATGAGGAGTCCAGAATAGAACTATAATCATCATATTTTGCAATAATCATTATATTCACATTGTTTGCATTCTTCCATTGGGGTCAATCAGTGCTATTCTGTATTCACTTATTCGAGTCAATCAATGTCCATGATAATAACAGCTGAATACGGCATAGTCTGACCTGCCACACTCAGTGACTCACACACAGTGTCTGTGACCAGTCCAGTGTTAGTTCAGTCATGAACGTAGTGCGCATCCTTCTACGCTGGAAGCAGCAATCTGCGAAAGCGGTCATGTTGACCAACTTCACCAAGTCCAGTGTGCGATATTCGGATTGGTCCCGTCACTTCACATGATATTTTCTGATAATTAAGCGGTATTTCTAACATCCAACGGGTTAAAACAGTCTATATCTAATCCGTTGTGTACACGAAAGAATGAGATACACATTTTCTGCGAATAATGAACGAAACAAGCAGATATGACAGATGAAAAAACTATTTATTTTTAACACATAAAAATTCGGAAATTCCACACCGGAAGTGTGAAATAACGTACTCTAACTCTGGGAACAATTTATCCCCAATTTCATGTACAAGAATGTTTAAACATTATCATAACATATTCGACTTGTTTTTAATTTGTTTTCGTGAAAAGGAATGATAAAAGGCACAATAAACATATCTAGAACGACAACTAAATCCAAATTAGCCATTTCCCCGTCATATTTCGGTCAGGCAAGCGAGGTACAAAAATGTATGAATCTGAGTACGAAAGTCGGAGTGTTCCTCTATCGTATTGCAATAATCGCCAACCTATTATAATATAAAAAGCTATGCAGGGGGATAACTCGGAAAAAAAATTATTGTTGCGGAAAAAGTCTCATTGTGAGACTTTAAGTAAACTGTATCTTGCGATGAATTTCTGAAGCAGCGCTATTAGTTGTCACTACAAGTTGTAGTGTATTCAGTTGCCAGCAACTCTCAAAGACAAAAAACCCCAGTTGGCCTTTAAGATGGGTATGCATCCCGAATACCGGCCAACAGCGGGTTTGAATCACTGGTATATACATGTATATGCCGCTTGGAAATTAATGTGGGGTGACCAAATGGGGTGACACCCCATATTATGCTTCAAATCAGCATTAATTTTAGGTTTATACATACACTGTCGGATACCCGTTTAGGTTTGTAGATTTCAAGATTGAGGCTTCCAGTGGTCAGGATAAACGGTAAGGTGTTTATATTGCCTTCAATCATCGATCAACGAAAACTTTCGGAACACCTTTGAACAGTTATGTAGAAATGGGTGTACCAACATCTACATAACATACCCGTCGCATGGCAGGCATGTTAAATGTTGCATATGGCGTGTCAAGTCACCATAACATTTCGAAATTTTCTCGAGGCGGCGAACTGTTCGCTTTTCGTAATGTTTTGGCCTGGATCAGCACATTTTTATGCATTGTCATGGATAGATTGGGTTACCACACATTTTCGGAATGCAAAACCGGCGATAATTTTATTTTCAAACTCCAAAAAAGGTTCAGGTTCGCAATATTTCCGACGATTTTGTTCAGGTTCAGACACAATTTTCGTTCAGGCTCGAACACATCAAAATGTCACCGAGAAGAAAAATGTCTGGATACAGTCGCATTGTTAATTGTGTTTTGTCGCTTTCCAGACACCATGTCAAATGCTTCCGCACCCCGTTGCTTGTGAGAAATGACATTACGCACCGATCACATATCTTGTCCCTATATCCTCATGAAATGAAGTGTCCAAAGCTGTGTATCTGCAAAATATATAAAAGGCCTCAATCATTGAATGATGCAACTCAGTTCTGAAATTGACAAGAATGTTACATCGTTACCAGTGAATAAGCGAGATCACTGAGTCGCTACCATATTGGATCCACCCAGCCCCTTGCGCGCATTCAGTGCATACTACAAGTCAAAGTTATAGAGTAGCATTCCATATATGGAATTCATGAATATTCAAAACTACATATACATGTATGAAATGCTACTCCAGTACTCGGTGATGTTTTGATATGTCGAACCTGAACGAAAATTGTCGAACCTGAACCCATAACAATATATATATTTACGGATCCATGAGCCCAGGGCCAAAAAATTACGAAAAAGCGAACATTTCGCCGCCTCGATAAACTTTCGAAATTTTATGACGAATTGACACGCCAAATGCAACATTTCACATGCCTGCCATGCAAAAGTTATGTTAGGTGTTGGGTTTACCCATTTCTTGATAACTGTTCTAAGGTGTATCTCCGAAAGATATCGTTGATTGATGCTTACATACAATATATACACCTACCGTTTATCCTGACGACTATTATATTAACCAATCATGTCCCAAACTACCTCACAAATTTACTACCCCATACTCTCAGTGAAGCATCTCGATACCCCATCAGAAACCCTTTGCGATACATAAACTACTTCACTAATACGGCCCGTTTCAAATCGAGTTTCATCCCGTCCATGATCAATGAAAGGAATTTATCATACAAAACCCCTACCGACAACAAAAACTTACTGACCCATCATCAGAACCAACCAAAGATAAAATCATAAATAACATGTATAAAACTTTTGCAAACAAGAAATTACTATAAAACCCCATCATACTATAACGCTGGTCAGAGGAAACTAAACATACTACACTGTAGACTCAGAAATAACTGCAGTGATCTAAACTTCGACAAACATGAAAATTACATCTCGGCTCGGCCATGATGTAGTTGTGGTCATCCATGTGAAGACGCTAACCATTTTTTCTTTCTTGTCCTTGCTACGCAGACTCCAGAGAACTTATGTGGGCAAGGTTGGACGAACTTAATGTATCTATCGTCTCTGAAAAAGATCTCCTGTTTGGCATCCCGCACCATAGTGAAGCAATAAGTACGCGCATTTTCGAGACAGTCCATTCATTTATTTCCTCGACAGACCGCTTCTCATAAATGTTACCCTACCACTACCGCGAGACCATAGCCACTCCAAACAGATACAGCATGCAGCATCCACTTTAAACACAAATTTTGAACCTACATGTATCTCTAAATACTTTTATTAGCAGCCGAATGCCAGAGGAGAGGGGCTCTGATAAGTTCCGCAACGTGTGCTCCGATCCTCTGTGCCCACACAACTATCTATGTCTATACTAATATGTGTAATTTGTATATACATTTGTGGGGTCACAATAAATATGTTCAATCCTGACGACTGGGGCGCCGCCATATTGAACCAAACATAAACGGGGTATCCGACAATGACATTGTATGTCCCTTTAAAGTAAGAGTGAGAGGGTGTACTCCATCGCTGCGCGGACTCCTGCTGTGTGTCATGAGCCGCACAATTACAATCAATGACGACGCTGACGATTAGATGAATAGCGAGAATTCCCTCGATCTATTTTTAGTCCATTGTGTTGTTTTCCACCCAAATGACAACACTGGCGACCTAAAGCCAACACATGTGATCGGGATTATTTATTCTGTGAACTTTTAGACTATGCCCGCATGACGCGTCGCCAATCCGGATTATGCCCAACGCGTAGTTTGTGTCACACAAACAGAAACATGGGAATAGGACTGACGCTTGTGTTCGCTGCTCTGGGTGTTTGGACTTGTGTTTATGGAGTAGGAGTCCCATTACACGCACAATGTACTGTGTATTGGTAGGTATATATATATCCAACTCATCATCGGTGTGATTTCAGTACATACAAAGTATGCAATCTACTAACTCCCCATGACTACACATTACACTGTATCGTAAAGGGACCATATAGTGGTCAGTTGGCTGTTTTTGAACAATTTAAATTTGCTTCCGGGTTTATGAAACTGATTTTTTCGTATTTTGATTTATTCAATAAATACGAGAGATGCCGCCTGCACACTGACATGGGTTTGCAGATATCAGAAATTGATCAAATAATATTTCCAATTACAGCAGGGGGGGGTGGGGGGGGGGGGGGGGGGGGGGGGGGGGGGGGGGGGGGGGGGGGGTCGGAACAAAATTTCAGGCACGTATGGCATTTTTTCCCTTTCGATCATTTTTTGTACCCACCGACCCCCACTGCCAAATTGTTTTCCGTTTTCGGCAGAGGGGGGTCGGAAAAAATTTGCAGGCAGAAAAAATTTGCAGGCACGTATGCTGATTTTTGACTTTCGACCCTTGTTGGGACCCACCCACCCCCGCGTCCAAATTTTTTCCGTTTTCGGCAGTTTTTTCCGACCATTTTTTGACACCCACCCCCCCTAAAACAGAGATTTGCGGGGGGAATTTCACTGTAAATAGTTGTATATGAATTTCTGTGCATACTATTAGTCATGGATGTGAACATTGACATGTAAATAGGAACAAGTCATTTTGGGGTTATTCGTTAAAAAAAAACATGGCTACCAGCAGCCATCTTGGATTTCAAAATTCAATCCATTAGCATGGGCTACAGGCTATACTGTTTGTCTGATCATCATGAAATTTGTCAGTTATGTTAATATTGACATATAGATGTGTTTTAAGCCAAACTCATTGCAAAAACAGTCAAAAAGACTTGCAGGAAAAATATTTTTGAATTGCGGAAAAAATTGTTTGTTGGTCCTATCGACCACCCACCCACCCCGGCATACGTGCCCGGAAAAAACTTTTTTCCACCCCCCCTGTTTTCGGCAGTTTTTTCCGACCATTTTTGACACCCACCCCCCTTTTAACACTAAAACAGAGATTTGCGGGGGGAAATTCACTGTAAACAGCTGTATATGAATTCCTGTGCATACTATTTATCATGGATGTTAACATGGACATGTAAATAGGAATGAGTCATTTTGAGGTCATTCGGCCAAAAAAACATGGCTGCCAGCGGCCATCTTGGATTTCAAAATTTGCAACAAAATACAACACGATTACTGCCTGCAGTCAGTTTACCAGTTAGAATTACATTATTTCTCTCATTCAAAGTGGGTTTGAAGCCCAACTCATTGCCAAAACACTAAAAAAAACAAGCAGGAAACCTTTTTTTTAGTTGCGGAAAAAATTGCTTGTTGGTGGCTTTGATCACACACCCACCCCGGCATACGTGCCGGAATTTTTTTCTTCTCCCCCCCCCCCTCTGATTACAGCCTGGCAAATGACCTCTCTAGATATGAATTTATTTTCAAGATATGTCAACTCTAGATGAATCGAAGTTTAACAACTGATATGTCATGGATATGTCTACATAATGTCAACAGTGACTCAAAGTCAAGATTGAGTTCAATGTCCTGATATGTTATGAGTCTAAAATGTGTTAGAGCCAAATAGCCAAACCACATGTTCGGTTCATGTACATGTAATAGCTTGCAGGGGGGAATGATATCTCACTGGATATGCTGGGATATGTATCATTTGCTTTTGTAAAATTGGATGCATATGCCTTATAATAGTGTTTTATGTGCACCTATCAGCTTCTGATGGGTTACTGTATTTGTCCACTATATCCATGCATTAGAATTTAGCAGTATGGAATTTGAGCACACATGAAGACCTATAGCATACTCTCATCACACACTGATCGGTAAACTCCATTGCATGTACATGTATGTGGTAGACAAATGCCTGTCAGCCAGTATTTGAATTTTTATTTCATATTTACCTGTATTAACCATTTTTTTCAATTAAAACAGCTTCTGAAACGGGTTAAACTATCATTTGAACTAAAGGAGATAAATTCCCAGTCATATGAGTGATATCAGTGGGGTTTTAAAACGGTTTTAGATCAAAATGAGTGACATTTGGGGTGGGTGTAAAAAATCGGGAGTTAAATTTTTGTGTGTGCAGGTTTGGGGGTGGTGGGTAGCCGAAAATACCAGATGCAAAAAAAAACGGCATACCTTCCTGCAAATATTTGTTACCCCCACCCCATGAAAACAACGTGCTAATATGACAATAGCGTATCATTTACGCGTTCTTTATGATTGGTATAAGAAGATCGTATGTCTGTATTTCAATATTCTTTCTCTTTATGGCGAAATTAACTGATGTGACTATTCTAACAATAATACCCACCGCGAAGGCCGCCAGTATCTTTAAGAGGGATGTCAAGTGAAACATTTTAGTCGGGATTTCCGGAACAAAGGTGATATATGTAGCAGAAACCGCTGCTTGGGCACCAAACACAGGCACATCATTAAACAGCGATAATATTTAACTGCCTTGGTAAATTAATACTTTTCACTATAAATTTACTACATATTACCACACTGAAGCGAATAATTGAAGTAAATACCGAATTACACCAAAGGCTTTGTTGTTGCACTGTGCAATGTGTTGACATCACAGGCCCCTGGGGAAAATTTCTAAAATATCAATATAGACCCTACCAGTAAAAAGGTTCCAATGATAGATTTTGGCTAAAAAAAAACCCCACCAACAATCAAATCATAACCCTAAAAAAATTGAGCGACTTGCTGATTGATTGACAATAATCGAGAGTAAAGTTCACAAATGTTGGCTTGAAAAAATAAATATGCATAGATATCCGATAGAGTATATTGAAGAAACACTTGAATTATTAATGTTCTCTGTTCCAAGAAGTTTATTTGATTTAAAAACAGAAGTGGACTTGAAAGTATAGATAGGAATTTGCTTTGATACAATATTAAAATTCTGGGAATTCCACGTGACCTTGATCCTTACATTCTTGTTTTACTTTCGGTTTCAATATTTACTGCAAGTCGCAGACACGTCTAGTTTCTGGAATTTGTTTGATGAATAAAGTTAAAATATCGAGCACAACCACACCGGGTGAAATACCAGAGGCATTGGTGGCTTCCGAATGACTTGTTGAATATATGTGAGCATTTATAGGTTATGACATCGCGTTTAATTACACGTTCGCGACAATTTATTGCTCGAAAATATTGATTTTATAACTAGGTCAAATGCCTCTCGGCGGACAGGGAGATTGACGAGCCGATTTGTTCGATAGAATTCGGTAGATTCCGATATCATATCTCGACTTCTCTTCGTTCGATTTCGCCGAGTTATATGTCAAATTAAATGGAATTTTATTGCCAATAAGACACACCCGGTGGTTATTTTGGCTGCAATTATCGATTTCTAGAATTGTAGGGTTTTGATAGTTGGTGTGGTTTTAGCCAAAATCGATCATTGGAACCTTTACACTGGTATAGTATATATTGGTATTTTAGTAATTTTCCCCAGGGACATGTGGCTGCCACGAATGCGACCTCTCTTCAATTCGATTATCATTTTCTTTTGATAAGAATGCTTGGATTTCAAATTGTGACTGATTTGAATGATCTTTCGATTGGTTGATTCTATTCGGATGACGGGGCACCGATACCATTCGCCCCTACCTTATACACATACCACTAATACGTATTCATGTTGGTACAGTATTTCTTGTATAGTAGCATTCCATCGTGTGTTTCAGAGGTACATGTAGAGAGGGCCAACAGAGAGGAGTCCGGGTGTTTCACAAGCCCCAGTGCAATCGGACGTCTAACTGATATATTGCATTAAACCGCTATGAACTTTGTTTATAAATGGAGATGTGATAATTGTATTACGTCATACAAAGTTGATTATCAGTTTCTCGAACACGATCATAAATAGCGATGGGATAGTCGAATATAATGTGAGATGTGTTAGTTAAATTTATGGTCAGTATAGTTCTTTCAATTGCCACCGAGAGGCAGGGTGATATTTAAAAAAATAATTTTCGAGGGATCATAAAAAACACCCAAATTGTTGCAGCAATGTCCGAAGAACAGAACATTACTTTTGTTCGGCCTTATTTAGCCGTATAATAAATCCCGATCTATCACCCTATATAGCTATCAGCTCTTCGTCTAGATCATGTCATGCATCGCACATCTACGCTGGCTAAGGTCCCGTAGATGTCATATAATATTCCACGAGTACAAAACCTAGGAACTTTTTGAAGTTTTGACAGGGAACCGTTAAAGTCGAAAAATAGCGCGACGAATATAGTTCTTAGTTATCATCTGTTCCTTTTACTTAATACTTCACTGTCGGTGAAGGTCCCAACTCGAAATTGCTTTTCTGTGACTTTTGTGAGCTGATATCGCATTAAACATTGAACTAATTGCCCAGGAGAAATTCCATAATTGTAAGCAACGTAAAGCAGAATCTCTCACAATCTCATTTGAATCATGCAATTTCGAATTGGGACCTTAACATACAGTGAAGTACATCACAAAGGAACAGATAGTAACTATGAATTATATTCGCCGCGTTATTTTTTCGACTTTGTAAGGTTCCCTGTCAAAAGTTCTCGGGTTTTGTACTGGTGTATAATATGATCACTACAGGCGGTAGTCAGAGTAGAGATTCATGGCATGATCTACTCTTCATCCAAGTGAAGTGGTGTTTTCTTAAAACGACATACGATTTAGCTCTATCGTTTTGCAGGACTTTTGGCGTCAGCTGCAAGGATGTGTCAGATAAAATCGTCAACCAGTTCGAAACATGGGAAGGCCCGGATGGATGCAAAGATGGTGGAGAAAAATGCTTGTATAAGGTAAGATACTCTTTGTGGAGCATATTGGTTCAATTATTAGTGGTTCCGCCTTGTCTCACTGCCAACACAGCTACCTGCGTTCGACGACGCCCGCCGATGAACTGCTGAATTTCACAGCAGTGGCCATGTTTCGAGCTAAGGGATGTATGACACGGATTCATTCGCCATTCAAATTGCACATTAACTGTTGTGACCATTGAGCATGCCCACCTGTAATGCACTCGTTTCGTCGCACCTAGCACCATGCTATGGTGAAACGCATGTAAAATGACAGCAGGCACAGCGACTCCAAATGCTTAAAGGACTACTTACATTTCGAATCCTCAGGTCACATTATATAACATTTGAAAGAGGAGGCTCCAAAACAGTTTATTATCAACTTATCCGGTCAAATAAACTGTGAAGATCTTGTTTTTGTCAATGTATATATCGACGTGTGCTCTGTGCTTAATTTCGATATGGTCTGTACTGCCAGTTTATTATTCTTAATGGAAGGGGTTATGGGCATTCGAAAATTATGTGGGGCTTTAACAACTGTGGTGGGTAATACAGTAGAAGGGCTTATGGCCCCTTATTAGGACAATCGCTATATAAGCGTTATTAGTATATACAAATGTTGTACATCGAATGTTAAACTAACTTCCAGCAAATATGAAATTTGACGTCTCATTAAAGAGGTTTCTACACAACTTATCGTATGTGTTCCATCGCATAAGGAAGTATTTTCATTTTCAACTTCCCTGATACATTTCCCACAAATTCGTTCATCAAGTGGCACATTTGGCTGTTTATGGCGACCGTTTCCAAATGATCATTTATAGTTTACTGAATATTATCTTTGGGTCGATATTCTGGGCAATAGTCAAATATGGTTCGTAATTGTATTGCTGTTTGACTAAACGATATGTCGTTAGTTTCTTCGCAAGTCGCAACATGTATTTAATGAGTAATCTCGGTTTCATAATGATAATTATACAGTTTAAAGTCATCATGCTGAATCAAAAACTCATAAATATTTTTTTTTTATTTTAAACAGTTTAATTATATTAGGATACATAGATTATTACTTATAATATTAGCCTGAAAAAACCTTTAGAGTAGAAAACGATCTTTAACCCTTCCATGACTGGAGCTTCGTGAAATTTTGCAAAAATCCTGTGCCAATGCATTCTCTTATATATGCGAGTCTCCCATAGGGCGCATCGCATATATAAGAGAATACATTGGCCTGAAAATATTTACCTTGACCTTGTAAGCCAGTGCATTATCTTATATATGCGAGGCTCCCTGTTTGAGACTCGCATATATAAGATAATGCACTGGCACATGATCTGTAATGCTGCACCAGCGCATCTCCCATCATGAAAGGGTTATATATTGCGAACTGTATAGTGACGTTGAGGCGAAGTCGTGTGTTGCCGTGACGAAATTACGACACTCGTTCACTTCCGCCCTGATGTAATTATTCTATTTAAATACATTAAGATTTTGGAAACAATTGCAAAATATTGTAGAGAATGAAGTTGATGTTACATAACTTATCATCCTTTCAGCTGACAAGCAGTTCTGACACAGACCCAAAGGGAACCCACGAGACTCCCGTCAAACATTACGTCGATGATCTGACTTTCACCTTGTCTCAAGATACACCAGCTTGTAAAGTGAAGGTGTGTAATTAATAATTCCATAGAAACCGTTCGATTTAAGTTTGGACATGCAGATCAACAGAGAATATAACGGTATGGCGAATTATTGCGATGTCTCGCGCTTAATATCGCGATATCTTTCGACTTTTATCTCAAAATCATTATCGCGATGTCTCACAATTAATATCACGATATATTGTGTTTAATATTACGATATTTCCCGCTCAATTAATTGCGATACGTAGCACCTAATATTGTGCTAATGGTGAAGAGGGAGAGCACAGTCTCTTCTGACATGCATAGCTTAAAAACGGAAACAGTAAATCATTGTGACATATTATTATTATTATTATATAAAGTGTATATATACGGGTTCTCATTGACCACCAATTATGGATAAGAATAAAGCATTACTTACTTACTTACACAATTTCATCGATGACCTCACATATATTTTAATACATTACAGGGTTACTCTCGATCTGAAACCTGGTATGCTGTACTCGATTACGGAACAAACTATTGTAATCTGCACAATCTCATAACAGGTAAGTTTCCAGGCAATTTACGAAGCCGACCATAATCTTATCTTATTAATGAGATATGACATTTTTGTCTAGAATAGCATGTTATCGAACTAGGCTAATATCGCCCTTAAACCGAGTAATATCGATTTGTGACATCTACCTTCCGAGTAATATGTATTTACGACATGCCGAAAATACTTCACTGCTATAAAATAACGTGTAGGTATCCATTTTTGTGACGTCACTCACATGGGAGAGTTGTTAGTTACTAAGATATGATTAATAAATAGGATATTACTTGGTTGGTTCCACATTTCTGGCCTGATATCAGCCCTCGGTAACATCATATGCACCTTCGATCTTCGGTTTCAGGCTGATATGAAGTTACCTCGGGCTGATATCAAACAAGCCAAGCAATATCCTCTAAACATTTACGGGTCTTCCCCAAGATGACGTAATAAATACCATCCTTAATATTTACTCATTGATGACTAGTTTCCTTAGGGAATATTCACACTCGCGCCGTAGAACATGAATGCAGGACGTTGATTGGTCAAAATTACGCCACGTGACGTCGCACGCAGACATATACTTGCTTCCGCATTGTGTCGACACAGCTTGCACCGAGCCACGAGAATAACGTTGGAAAATGGGTTCTAAATACTCTTGTAATCTGCCACTTGATTCGGTTGAGTGTAAATATAAGTATTGGATGTTGAATTTGTTGCGTTCCATACAGTATGGATACAATTTGATTTGCATGTGTGGAACGCGAAAGCTCAAAATGGCAGACCGACTTGCATCCATTCGATTTGAAACGTAAGCAAATAAACACCCGTTCTTAACACAGGGGAGGCTGAACATATTTATGGACACGTAGGCGCTTTTTTCCATTTTGACCTATCTTGGCACCCATCACCCCCTTATTTCAAAATTTGGTTCCGGTGTATTTTCAGAGACACCCCCCCCTTCGAAGATGCGTGACGCATATTTACACGATATCATAACCCTTCAATGTATCACACATGTTTTTCGTTATTGATACTGTACAATGCTTGGATACACATGCAGATATGGTCACTGTCGGAAGTAAATTGTCTCCTACATAGATGTTGATTAATATACATGCACACAACTTTGATATGAATTTGAGTAGCTTTGCGGCCTCGTTCTGTGCATGGTGAGGGACATCATAAACAAAGATGCGATAGAAAACCAAACACGTTGATAGAATTGAATACATGTTGTCTGTTATCCATATGTATGCTAGGTTGTGTCAGGCAGTATTTTTTGTTTCCAGTCTTCATTTTGATTAGCATGTGATTCAATGATGTATCTAGTCTTATTTTTTCATACATGGGGGGGGGGGGGGGGGTCTGAAATTTTTTTCAGGCACGCATGCTGATTTTTTCCGACCCTTATTGTGACACCATCCACCCCCGGTGTCCAAAAGTTTTTTCCGTTTCCGACCCTTGTTGGGACCCACCCACCTCCGGTGTCCAAAATTCTTTCCGTTTTCGGCAGTTTTCTCCGACCATTTTGGACGCCCACCCCTTTTAACACTAAAACAGAGATTTGAGGGGAATTCACTGTAAACAGCTGTATATGAATTTCTGTGCAGGTTATACTGTTTGTCTGATCATCATGGAATTTTTCATTTATGTTAATATTTACATATAGTCAAAACAGTCAAAAAGATTTGCAGGAAAAAACATTTTGAGTTGCGGAAAAAATTGTTTGTTGATCCAATCGAACACCCACCCACCCCGGCATCCTCCCCCTGTTTCAAATGGTATTTGTGCTAAAAGCTTTTTATGATTCGGAGTAGGTGGTTTATTTTATTATGTTCAGTTGTTATGTTTGATTAAAATCATCTTGTTAGAACTGGTCAAGCAATGTGCAAGTCACTCAGAGTCGCTGGTGAAATCTTGAATGACACTTTTTCAGGTCACAATCTTAAACAGTGATGAATTATATATGCATCCAACAGATGGGTTCAGTATGGGTTCAGTATGGGTTCTGAAATGATAAACCGATCCCATTTAACACTACATGTAGTATATAGTTCAGTATACAATGTTTATTGCCATTCATTGTTCAAAATTTATGATATATTTAAAAAAAAAAGGCACGAGGGAAAATAATGACCAGCTTGCGGGAAAAAACTTACTTTCGAACAAATGATGACCAACCTACCCCACCTACGTGTCTGGAACGTTTTATTGCCCCCCTGCCATTGTGCCACAAGAGGGATACAAGCCAGAACTATTTCGCGTTTGGCGCCGCCTAAAGCAATGACGTACATCACGTTAACGACCGCTCCGGGCAATGGTATTAGCATTAATTATGCTCGCATTAATGACTTAAACTTATCAGACACAAGGGTGTACAATAAATTCAGAACACAACTTGCGTCATAATCTAGAAGCTTTTATCGAACTCTTTGCGGACGGCGCATAGTCATAGTTTACTCAAGCTCCGCGTTAGTGAAAAATATCGTTGCGCCGTCCGGAACTCATTCAATAAAAGATTTAAGATGCCTGTTAAAAATACTACGATTCTCACAAACAATTCCCTAACCGGGCATATGCTTCATATTTGGAAACAATTTTCGTTTGGCGAAAGCCCTGTCGTAATAGAAATATAGGATATGGATATGAATTATAGAGATGTAAATCTGATGTAAGTTTTGATTAACTTCAGCCATAAAAAGTTGATTACAGTCATAGTATATTCACCAAATTCCATTTTGGTAATCGCCGTAAACATTGTATCAAGATATCTGGAAACTGTGCTGAATTTGTTTAAAGGCCCACTTAATTTTCGAGTCTCCGATTATTTTTTTTATAGTGACTTGATATACGGTTTTAATAACAATCTATGCCATAAAATATTATTAAAATACTATAATTCATCACTATTTGAAACAACTGTGTCTCAGAAGATGCCCACAGAGAAATAGAAAACTGCTGAAGACCCCCCCCCCTCTGACATTCAGAATGCAACAGAATTTAATATTTTCATTAATATATAGAGTTATTCCCCGTGCATTGAAAATAATACTGATTTTTACTTCAATCTTGATGACAAAACTCAACAAAAACAACATTTCCACAGTTTATTACACCGGATAAGTTGATAATACAATGTTTTGGAGCTTCCTCTTTCAAATGGTAAATAATATGGCATATATTTTATATAAAGTAATCTGGGGGTTCGAAAATTTTCTATTGGCGTCATCCAACCAGCCATGCCGTAGATTCTAAGATACTGAGTGCGATTGTTAGTGAATATACCTAGTTTTAATAATTATCATCATATCACAATTCAGGCCGAACAGCCATACTAATATTCCATTTTCGATTTTTCAGGAGCCGGATTAGATAAGGTCTCAGGGTACTCAGAGAAGACAAGCAACTCAATATGCACCCAGTTTTCTAGTGCTGATTGTACAGTGTACTAAGTTTATATGCAAGTAGTACAGCTGAGTGGGTCACTATCATCACGTGACGTGCGGTTGAGTACACAGGCTTATATTTCATGTGGTCGAGTTCCTCACTTAACGAATCAGTGCGGTTGAATACCTCGCTTTACGAAATATCGGACGTTGCAATTAATTTATTTCGAATCGATGAACTACTACTAGGATATTTTATATAGGCCTAAACCATCGAACGACTTAATTGTAAGGGTAATTGTAACGATTTAATTGTAAAGTCTTTATGTTGCACCAGCTTGCATTGTCATTTGTTTTTGGACAATGGAATTCTCCAATAAAAGCAGTTTAGCAGACGATATCTGGAACTCGTTCAGCTGTGATATTTCGTAAAGCGATGTACTCAACCGAACTGAATCGTTAAGCGATGTACTCGACCGCACGAAATATTAAGCTGGGTACCCAAACGCATGTCGCGTGATGATAGCGACCCCTTCAGCAGTAGTGCATTCTCCAAATTATCTCGACATTGTGACACTGTGTCAGCACATCGAAGAGGAACATCAACCAGATGTACAATACAAACTATAGCTAGTCAGTGTGAAATCGACAGACTGAACTCTCTGTGTGTATTCAATCTTAATTCTGCTATATGTAACTGTTCGGCGATGACAAAGATGGTGTTCCATGCCATTTCCTTTTACTGCTCAAATTTAATGAAAGTTTATGTTTGTTGTTGATTTGAAATAAAAGAGACCATTACATTGTGTAAGTACTGAATTGTAAATGAATTCCATCGAATCGGCATCACGTTATGGTACAATGCGTGCATTTCGCATAATTATATACAGTATAGATTGGCGGCTGAAGTGCATGCATGGGCAACACGATATACCATTATCGCGATCCCTTAGCACATCATTCGCATGCGTTTGTACATATGTCCCATATTCAGTATATTGTCATAGACACAGACTTATATACATTATCCTACTGCGCATCCACATAGTATATAGGTGTATATTATATCTCACGTTACTTTCTCGCATTCTGATTGGCTGCACACTGCTATACTATTTTACGATACATGCCTACTATTCTTTTTCTATTTATAGTAACAAACTCATTTCGCGAAATCGGTTTGTCGCCTGAAGATACCGCCAATCTTAAACTAAACCTTGTACGATACTTCTTGCAATATCGGCATATCATTAGATTTATTGGTGAATTTTAATGATCTTACAAATGTCCGATCATAGCTATCCAATGTATTTAATAGTTTGTCCGTTTGCATGGTTGGCAAGCTGCCAGTCCTAATTTTGTAATGCCAGCGTAAGTTCCATTTCCGTTTTAATCGAAGTTTATAGATAGTTAACTTCTACAATTTCGCCAAAATGCCTTTGCTAATGACGTATTTATAGTAATAAATGCATGAAACGTGAAGAGGTGCTGTTAGACAAACTAATAACATAGTCATGCTCTCCTGCCATCGTCAACAGATTGCCGTAAATTGTAAAATCCGAGACCGATTTCCAAAATTCACGGTAAATAAAAATGTGACAAAATCAGACACAGATATTGTGTGAGAATTGGCACCAACGTTCGATATAATATAATAAATAATGATTACATGTTTTATGGTACTATTATATAAATAATGACTGTCTTGTCGTTGACTATGCCAAAATAGTGGTCCCCGAGGAGGAATAGTCCACTCGCCTGGTTCTCGTGGACTATTACTCATCGAGGACCACTATTTTTTCATAGTCAACGACAAGACATTCATTATTTATATAATAGTACCATAAAACATGTAATTTGATCAGTATCAACTTATTTAGACTGAGCAATGTCCATTTGTTCTTCATATTTAACCCTTTCATGACTGGAGCTGCGCTGGTACAGCATTAAGGATCCTGTACCAGTGCATTCTCTTATATACGCGAGTATCAGACAGGGAGCCTCGCATATACAAGAGAATGCACTGGCTTACAAGGTCAAGGTAAATAGTGTTAGACCAATGTATTCTCTTATACGAGACTCACATATATAAGATAATGGATTGGCAGTGATTTCACAAACTTTCAGAAAGCTCCAGTCATAGAAGGGTTACATGTAACATCACACTGACAAGACTTGAAATAGTGCGTCTGTAATTTGCAGAACGAGGTCCCCCAGAGGGTGAATTTAGTGATGCTACCCCACATAGCGGGCTAGCATCACCAAATTCACCCTCTGGGAACCTCATTCTGCTGAGATGTAAGCAGAATGAGGTCCCCAGAGGGTGAATTTGGTGATGCTAGCCCGCTATGCGGGGTAGCATCACTAAATTCACACTCTTGGGACCTCATTCTGCAAATGACAGACACACTATTTCAAGGCTTGCACACTGAACATTATCCTTTTGCGAATAGTATATTGTTTGGGGCGGTGGATCGGGTGGCATGCAAGGGATGTGGGCCATTACCATCGACAGACGCCTGTTCAAAAGGAATAATTTATATTGGGGGAAACATTTTGCCCTTATGAACTATACATGTACAGCTTGATTGTATGAACGCATTATAATACTTTGTTATACCCCCACTTTCGAAGAAAATGAGGGTATACTGGATTGACTGCGTCCGTCCGTCCGTCACGCTTTCTCCCTCCGTGCGTCCGTCCGTGCGTCCGTCCGACCTCATAACTCGAACAACTATGAACCGATTTCAATAATGTTTTGTATGCAATCTCATTAGGACTGCCTCTCCGCATGATGCTAATTGCGGTTCTGTCGGACTTTTTTTTTTTTAAGTTACGCCTCATTTTCGACTTATTTTGACTTAAAAAATTCTGTCCGACTTAATAACTTTAACAAATATGAACCAATTTGAATAATTTTTGGTACACATGCTTCTCACAATACCCTCTCTGGGGATTGCAGCTGGGGATGGCTCAGACTGTTTTTCGTAATATTACACTTCATTTTCGACTTATTTTCACTTAGAAAATTCTGTCCGACTTAATAACTTTAACAAATATGAACCAATTTGAATAATATTTTCTGTATAAGCTTCTTGTGACATTTCGAAATCAAGGTAAATCACACATAGGAATGTAATAAAATAACTTATGACATGTTCCGACCATTATTCCATTCAGTAAACCTGTAAAATTATATAATAATTATATACAAATGTCATTGTATTATAGGAAATAGTGCCAGGTGTATCAAAACATATTTTGTTGCGCAAACGTGACATTTGACTTCAGGCTTCTGGTATGTTTAAATCCCGTAACTAAATCGATGTTTGTGAATTGTTGATTAAGTTTGAACAAACATTTCATTAAATTTACGCCACTAAATACGTAAAAGAGTCTTATTTATATGGGTCTATTTTTTATCCTGTCAATTAAACAACGCATGATTACGTGAAATATCATCGCATGCCTTATTGTAGCCGCTGTTAGTTTCACGCCACATTTATTGATTTATGGAGAACCCGTTTTATGGGAACTCGACCCCATTTTATAGCGAAACTAGCAGGGTGACCCAACTTCGTCCGGACTGTTTACCCTCTGCTTTCATCCGTCGAAAGGCGCGATTTGACCTTGAATTGAGCATTTTGAAGGTCAAGGTTGGGTCGGGGTCACGATTTGACCCGTCCAAAACACTCCCCGGACAAAAGTATCCCTATGTATAAAATTTCGTCGAAGTCCGTCCGGCAGTTTTCCCGGCCATTGCTAACAAACAAACAAACAGACAGACAGAAGTCCCAAAAATATATAGTAGATTCACAAAACTCGTCCAGCTAAATGCCTGGTCCAGCCCCAATTTACTGGTGTCGTTTGTAAACTAGGGACTCATGGTAAATTCTCTATACATATGCAGATAAGCTTATATCAATTAATAGAAATTTTAATTAGAATTTCATGTCACATTTTCGAGACTGCTTTAGGGACTATTATTAGAAAATAAATCTTGTGAAAACGATCCGAGGATATGCTCCAGGTACCCGTACCTGCAACATACCAAGTGGGAGAACTATATATTGTTAGCGCCCTCAATCTAGGCAAATTTCATTTAAACTTTTATGTAGGAATTAGTAATTCAGAAAACTAAATATTAAAGGTACTCAATCCGATTCGATGGTCCCCATATCATCAGATTCTAACAACAACAACAATTTTTTTAAATGCCGCTTCAGTTATCAGAATCGATTAATTTCCCAAAACAAATAATGCTAACCACGGTCAAATATAGTATAAAATTGCACAAAACCTGTAATTTATCAACATTTTTGTGAACGAAATTTTGCCGGTTTGTCAAATATCTGACACAAAAAAGCCACTTGATTTTAGAGTTATCCATCTTCATCTGAAATTGGTCAGAGAAATTCCTCTCGTCGACTGTTTACTGGACCACTTAAAATAAAAATAATAGATTTCAAACATCGATATCTGATCAATCTGAGCTTTGGTGGGTGGGTTTATCGACTCGAATCAAATATTTTTTACCCCCGAAGCCAAAGAAATAGTAATTTGCGAGCGTTAATTCGGATTGAGTACCTTTAATCCAAATCATCGCATGACAATGTTCATCAATACGCCATTTTGATGTGATCTGGTATTCTAGGTGGCGTCACCAAAATTCCACAAACACATTTGCTTCGTGTTCGCCGTTGAATTTCGTAATACTATGAAAATGTTAAATGTCAGATGTTTTATTCACACAATAAATACAATAACAACAACATTAAAACATTTAATTGAAACATGACGGCATATTAAAAAGTGATGGGGTAATTACAATTTGTAATTGTAATGGACTGTAATAAATAACTTTGTCTCAAGTAATTGACAACGCATAGTTAAATGAAACGTCATCGCAGGTCTTACAGATGCTGTTAGTTTCTCGTCCCATTTGTTATTTCAAGAGGTTTCAAGTAAATTTTATGGAGGTTTTGGATCAAGTAATACATAGGATCTACAACTTGTCCCGAGCTTACAGCGAAATATACAAAACTCGTTTATTAAATTAGGCCTGGACCTAGCCAGAAGCTCGGCCCAGATCTAATTTACTGGACTCTTTTCGTATATCTCGCTATAAAATAGGATCGCATTTTGGTGTTTGGGAGGGAGACCCGGGAGGATTTGCAAGGGCTGTCAGCCCCTCGTGCAGCCCAATTTGGTTATGTTGTATCGCCACTGAAGAGCGTGTGTAAGGTTTTTGGATAAATTCATATCCACCCATACACAGAGTACATGTATGTTTTACCTACCGTTTTGTGGTGCGTGCCACCACAGTAAGAATAGAAGCCCCCACTAAGAACCCCCGCTAAGAAGCCCCCCCCCCCCCCGCTAAGACGGTTGAGAAGCCCCCCGCTAAGAAGACCCCACCCTCTAAGACGATTGAGATGCCCCCCGCTAAGAAGCCCCCCGCTAAGAAGCCCTCCCGCTAAGACAGTTGAGAAGCCCCCCACTAAGAAGCCCCCCGTTAAGAAGTCCCCCCGCTAAGACGGTTGAGAAGCCCCCCGCTAAGAAGCCCCACCCGCTAAGAAGCCCCACCCACTAAGAAGCCCCCCGCTAAGACGGTTGATAAAGAAATGGGGACTCGTACATCCTTTATATATCAACAAACCATTAGAAGCAATTATTAATTCTTTGCTTGTATATTTAGATTGAATATCCAACACAATGAAAACAAGAAAACCATAGTCAGAAATGGTAACGCACTCAAGATCATATATTATATACCCATGATTGTAATTATAGAATCTTTTTTCATTTTTGTTATTTGTAATTGGCATATCTTATCACAAACCAAAAATCAACATTATTGACATAATGTAACGTCAATAAACGAAATTGAAATTCTCAACTACACATTTTACCGGGCTCGGCCTCGGGGTCGCTCTACAGCTCGGCATCGGGGTCGCACTACAACTTTTAATGTGTCCCAATAATTAACATTCTATAAATAGAACCCACATGCGCTATGGCAGCGCCCAGGCGAAACAACAATGTGTACATTAGTATACACGCTGGCGCGCGTACGTAATAACACTAATGTTTATTGATAATCATCTGTTGAAATTCAAACAGGGACTAAATGCACATTAATCTTCTTGGAATGCAATAAATGACACATGAGCTAATTCGGTCTATCGATGTACATCAAGCCTGCTTTGTGCATGCAATTAGCTCTATTGTCCTAGTTGGGTACAGGACCTTTCGTACCGATGTCGATTCGTACCTGGACGTTTCGTACCATCTGGTCTAACAATCATGTCTGATTTTCTCTACGACGTTAATTGTATAAAGTGTTCAAGAGTGGTTCGTCTACGTCATCACGGTCTTCAATGCGAAGGTTAGTACTCGTATATATTCTCATATAATTTAGTTTTGAACATCAACATAACATAACTATTGCAAAATTCAATTGTATCAATTGAAATCTTTATCATTATTTTGTATACATGTGATATATATATATATGAATAATTAAATGAGTGTTTATGACGAGTCGAACGTTGTTTTAACCAAAATTGAAATAAATGTATTTGGATCAATGCAAATCTCGATAATTATTACTTATTACCACACTAGATATATGACAGACTATTGACAGTTTGTTATAACACTCATATTTCTTTCCAGATATCGGCACCCTACATGCACCCCGATGTCAATATCGAGATATACAGATATGTCATAAAATAGCGACGCCAATCGATAGGGTCTGCATCACATGCAGCCAAACACGAAGGTAGAGCAGACGGCTGGCGATAAGACGATCGCAAATTCGACTTAGAAATGACAACGACGACGCCACCCCCAACTTGAATAGATCACTCAACCTTCGACGTCGAAGAAAGGTTCAATCGGCGATACCAGCGTGTTCAATATAGAGAAACCAAACTCAGCTGTTCTGTCCGCGGAACAACTATCAAAACGGCGGCATTTCAACTACGGTACTCAAGGCATGCGCGAAATTATTGGCTTTAAATTATTCTGCCGAAGCATAATTATTCTGCTTATGCAGATTCTGCTGAATAAAATGTTATATGCACATGCAAATGAATTGTTACAACCATGTTTCATGTCATTTATTGTTATCATCTATATATTACTGTTAATATGTTGCTTTAATCAATAGATTATTGAATCAACACTGTTTTCCCCATTCCCAACATGGTACGAGACAAGGTACGAAACGACCAATAGATTTCCAACATGATACGAAATGACAAAATTATTTCCTACATGGTACGAAACGACCAAATAATCCGGTACTAAACGACCAAACGATATGGTACGAAACGACCAGATTGTACGAAACGTCTAGAATCCTCCTTGTGTGACTCTAAGTCCATCGTCTGTGGTTTCTACTAGTCTGGTCGTTGAGACTCGATTTTGAGGTGAACCTAGAACAAATTGTTTACAAGCTGTTTTCGGTGTCATTCGATGCGGAAAAGCATCAGGAACAACATATCCAAAATCCGCGTTGGGGACACTTTGTTATCCACGATGGCGTCCAACATGGTTTCTATACTACATCAGTTCCCGATATAAGTCATTATACGATATATAGTGGCATCAGAATTATGCCGTTATATCAGTTTGTGTTAAATTAGAATGCGGGAGCGAGTAGAGTGACACGGACAGAAAATTATATAATCGTGGCCATGAAATGGCTGTCAAAATGGTCGCAACTCCAAACCATACCACGTAGAAAGCAGCATATTGGGTAACTACATAAGAGTGAAATACGTATTGGCAATATACAAGTCGGTTGTTAAATATCTTTAAAGGTACACACATCATTAAAACAGATCAATCTGAAGGATCATCGGTCACTGCACAGCAAGTCAACCCCCAATGATTTACGTCTTTAACGTTTGGGTGTTCTGCTTATCCAACATCCAACTGTTGGGCAAAACAAAAATAGCTCGTGCATGCAACACACGAACTAATGTTTCGCCTCACAGTGCATGGTAGTTTCATTCGGCATGGTGATTACATATTGAATGCAACGCCGAAATTTAAGTGCATACTCTAGAGGTATAAATACTAGTTATATTTCCGGAATTTTCAACACTCCCGGTGATAATAAACGATACACGTATGTCGCAATGGTTATTATACTGTAAAGAAACACTCATATCTTCAATGGATTAGCACCGAATCTCACCAAGTCAGAGAGACTGTACATAGTAAATTGTATGTAAGACTAATTTTCATTCTGCTACCAACCCGGTTTCTCAGTAGACGATTTTGTTAAAATTACTTCAGTGGCCACTTTACAACTAGAATAAGCTACAGCGCAATGCACACTATCAATTTTCAGTGTATTTTTGTTTGAAAATATATTACCATTACCACCCACGTAATCGTGCTAAATATCATGTGATCATCGTTTAAGATGTTATTCCAACGTTGAACATTCACCCAATATTGTTAGTTGTGGTTCTGTGTGCAACAGACATGTATAACATTATGGAAAATGGGTAAACTCGGTGATGCGGTTGAAGACAACGTAGTAAGTTTCGCGTAGATGTGGCCTTGGTGAATTCAACCAAATATAATTTCCAGGTATAAACACAGTCTCTGTCACAGATTATGTAGGCAATTTTGGTCAAGTATTGAATTTATTGAAGACAGTCTATGGTACTCATTTGTGATTTAATAAATTTAGTTCATGGTACACCATCACGCATTCTTGGGATAAAAGCGAAATATTCGTGTTTTATCACTTGATCTGAGGCAACTATAACTACTCTTTTGAGAAACGTACAATATGATCTACGCATTCTCCCCAGTACAATTTGAACATAATTCATACCGTTTTATAGCAATTAATTTTTTAAGGTTTTATACCGTAGATATCAAAATGAATGGTGATCGGTCTCATTCGTGAGACTGCTCTGAATACATATATTTCTGCTTCTAGAGAAAGGCCGCATAGTCAATACATCCCTACTAAATCCCGTTTAGCTGTTTAATTACAGATATATCACACGATTCAAGATTAGCGGTACTGATAAAACTGCGTCATTTTCCCGTTTCTGGACACCCAAAAGTCCAGATTTAACCGTTCCACAAGACCATGATTTCGCTTGCTCTCTCGTGAGATACATCAGAGAGAATTCGTACATCTCTAATCAAAAGTTTCTCTTACACTTGTAGTCATTCTTCCTCGCAATATTCGAGCGTTTGTTCACTCGTATAGGACTAGCTATTCAATTTTTCACTAAATGTAAATTTCACTCGATTTTGTCCATTTTGGTGGCCATTTTGGGAAAATTATTCTACATATATGGTTTACGACTAAGCAATGTTTGCGTATATTTCAATTTATTACGAATTTGGCATTAATTGGAGCACATGCCGCAGAATTCAGTATTTTCCGATAACAACAGACATTATGGACGCATCTTCAATAGAGAATTTTCCCCAAAGCGGATTTTAGCGAATTTTGGATATGTTGTTCCCTACATTCTGCCCGACAATATGACATCAAAAACAGCTTGTAAACAATTTGTTCTAGGTCCAATGCTTCAGCGTCCAGACTATACACATTTGATGCAGACGCATAAGACTTAATCCTAATTGAAATTGTATGACATGTATGGGTTACGATCGGCTACATTTGTATTTGTCTGGACAAAAGGAACTCTTCCGAAATAATTTGATAATTTGTTTGAATATTCAACTGCCAATACTCGACATGCTGGCAGCTTGAAAGCATTAACCACGAGAACGGCTTTTACTTCTATATTACCCAAACACACGTTCCAGTGCATATGGGAACTCATTTTATCACATAATTTGCCCATAAAAGCAGTTTCATAATTATCGATAAGAGACACGTTTAATATCAGCGCGTGCGATGACGTCACATCGTTCTTCAAATGACTTGCGATCGTTGCGGTTTTTATCGTTGTTTTCGATGGATATTTCGCATTGCTTCGCGTTTATTTGACCATGTGATAAAAAGTATCTCACACTCGTCCTATTTTATACGTAATTTATCAACCTCGTCCACTAAATTCTATTTGAGCCTCGGTAAACCTCGGCTCAAATTGAATTTAGTGAACTCGGTTGATAAATTCCGTATAAAATAGAAACTCATGTGAGATCCTCTATATATAAAAATTGCAAAAATATAAGTTTTTGAAATAGATTAAAAAAAGAATTGAAAAATAAATATTTATCGCAATATTCGACAAAAGTTAAATGCAACAACTCATTTTGTCAAGACCGTAAAGTGGCAGAATAATATAGACCCAAAACCTCCCCATCATTGTTATACAGTCACCTTAACATTTTGGCGGGACGAAACGAGAACTTCTTCATACATGACGATACATGAATTACTCGATAGCCAGAAACAAAATATCAACTTTAGCGACAACGAGTTTTCATTGAATTTCATAATCGGAAGCCATTATTTTCTTATCCAGTAAACACTCGAAACATCCCGATCATAAACCCTAACTATATTCAATCATTTCCATTATCAGTTCACTTTATTAGTTGCCACTTCATGTTTGTATACGTATATAGGGGGCGATATGAAAACGGCACATATGGGACATGTCGCTCCTGTACGATATTTGTTTTTGTATAGGTATAAATATCACCACTGTCACAAGCTTGCAAATAGTATGCAGATAAACAATAAAATATAATATAATATAATATAATATAATATAAGTAATAATATATCAACAAATAGTTATATAATTGTTCTCACCACTTCCTCAACAATTGTCACCATGTTTTATATTTCTTAAGAAAAACTAAACGAAGGCAGTGTCTATTTGCATCCGGGGGACAAGCGAGCATTGTAGGTTACAGTGAAGTAATTATTTCCCATTGGCCTCAGTGTTAACATATAATGTCCTGCAGCCCTGACTATCCACGAATTGTGATAAATGAGTACATGATCACCAGGATTGGCATCTGCGCAAAGTTTCTGCATGAAAAAAAGCATATAGTCTAGCATGGAATATACCTTTAAATTTGGGATTTATAATCTAGAGTCAGAATTGCATGAAAAATATATTGACATTTTTCACCTCACACCAAAAAAATTCAATCTAGGTACTACGTGCTTTACAATGTGCCAATGTTTTGTTTGGAGTATGAAATTTCAAGAGGAGTGATTGCATGTATGTTATATGTTTAAATATCGAAACTACTATTAACCAACCAGAGCCCAGAATGTTTTTAATTCTCTCCTGCATCTTGGTACACAATCCGTTGGAGGGCGCTACCAATCGAATTACTTCACCTTAACCTGTATGATGCATATCACAGCGCTATTTGTCACCGGGTGGTCACCAAATCGTACAAAAACTGTTCACAAAACCATGATGGAGTAGGTTTTGGGAACAGTTTATGTACGAAGTCCATCACTAGGTAATTACGGACAATTATCTAGTTCGGTGGCTCAGTCGGTTAGGGGTACAACTCCAAGCCGTCTCGCTCTCCAGCGGTTACGATGAGGGCTCGAATCCACACGTTTCTATCATGGACTTTGTAACTCAAAATCGTTATTTGGTGGAGTTGCCAGTTACTCGCCGATGGCCGGTGGTTTGCCGCATATGGTCGACGAGTTTATCAGTCACTGAAATCACTGTTAGGTTATCCGTAAGTGTGTGGATTTCCTCCACCGCTAAAACTGGCAATGCCGTAATATGGCATTAGTTTCTGAAAGCGACATTAAACCCAAATCAAACAATCAATCAACTGACATATATTGTACGAAATAATTATAAATTAGTCCCCAGTTTAACTGGAGATATAGGAACAATATGTGTCCACCCGGTGGCAAATATCGATGTGTAACATGCAACGCTGTATTTGGCACTCGCTGGCAAATATAGACAATAATAGACAATGTGTGTAATTCGTTTATAGCAATGCCGTTCTTTTTTGACTATTTGGATATGATTTATGAAAATAACTTATTTTTGTATGAGTATTTGTTATTCAGTCCGGTAAAACCTCAATGGAGTTCACTTCACTTTAATGCAACGAGACAAAAATTTCAACTTAGTGAAATTCAATTTGCATCCCACCCCTCAGGCTGCATTTTCGAAATAGTTTCTCAAGCTTTCTAGCTGTTGGAAATTTCAAACCGGATACTTGATAAGGGTAGAAAAATTCCAACTCAAGCAACTTTTGACCCAGTAGCAACAAATATTACGCTAAATACGGGTTAGAAAAACAAAGTATGAGAACAATTTCAACCTATTTATCGTGTAAAATTTTCAACTGATGTAGTGTCTGGAATAACATTTCTAATTGTTGACAATGTTGATAAAAGTTGAGGAGGTGAGACACCACCAAACATCATGTAGCCAATAATTATAATTCAGAGCAATAATGACATTAAACAAAATAAATCACAATAAATAACAATAGATCATAATAAACCATAACAAATCACAACAAATCACAGTAGGTCACAATAAATCACAATAGATCATAATAAACCATAACAAATCACAGTAGGTCACAATAAATCACTATAGATCATAACAAGTCACAATAAATCACAATAAATCACAACAAATCACAATAAATCACAACAAATCACAATATATCACAACAAATCACAATAAATCACAACAAATCACAATATATCACAACAAATAACAATAAATCTCAATAAACCACAATAAATCACAATAAATCACAATATATCACAATATATCACAACAAATCACAATATATCACAACAAATCACAATAAATCTCAATAAACCACAATAAATCACAATAAATCACAATATATCACAATATATCACAACAAATCACAATATATCACAACAAATCACAATAAATCACAATATATCACAACAAATAACAATGCTGATGATAATATAAATGTTAGCTAACTCGGTCTCACCAAGGTATGTTCACAAAGCTGGCAAAATTTAATTCTAAAGTTTCTTGATATTCTTCGTATGGTTATTTATTAAACATATTTAAGTGGTGAATCATGGAGTTACAGAATACATGTCCAAGTCTAGCTTATAATTTGGACAGTGTGCTCAACATGGCGATCATGAAGTCTAAATGGTATAGAGCCGCATTCGTGCTGGTTATTCATTCAATCAATCAAGTTTATTCTCCAGACTCACAATAAATTATTTGATAAAAGATTTATAAAGTCACGAACTTAGTATGAGTGTTCAATGCTTCAAATGCGATTTATCCAGTGAACGTGAACAATTTCTCATTTCTTATCGACATAGCCATGTGCTGATCAGAATGACACATTGAGATTCACTCAACTCAGATCAAACTTGAAAATCGGTCCCGATTTTCGCCCATGTCCGGGTTCGAATATGCCGCAACCTCTTCGTTTGCCGTTCGTATGGTACAGCACATGAATGCCCTCTGAAATGAATTGCCCGTAAATATGCCAGCATGTGAACATACCTTTAGAGATAGAGTCGTCACATAGAATGGCGTTTGCCATCATAATCAAATTTATTTAAACATCGTTTATGAACCAATTATATGACAAAAAATGATGCATGAAACAATTCCCATTATATGAAATGTGAAAACAAAATATGAATGTTGGAACAGTTTCTCCAACATATTATATACATGCATATACATGTATCGCTCACGGTGACCCTGTCTTTACTAAATGCCCGTTGATGAGTAGTTTCCTTAGGACATGTTCAGATAATAAGTGTAATAATCAGACATTATATATACTGTTTGCTGAACCTATTGTCTGAACATTTCCGTAATAATTAATAGGAATCCTCCATTATTTGTATTATCTTTTCTACTGCCTGTCGTCTGCTCATATTTCATGAACACCCCTCCAAATGAATACCTGACTATTCCAGTTTATACTTGTATAATTGAATTGGATAATCCATTTGGTAAAGAAAGGGTCAATATCAGTCAATAATAATTGGCGATGCAATTTTTGGAGCGACATAAGATTTTGAAGCTTCACTTTGTATCTATATATGCATGTAATTTAAGTACTTGCGTTTGTTCCAACCACCGAGGTGCTCAGTGGGTTTGAAATACAAATATGGGTTCATTATCTACTAGTGTTGTCTATCTTAGCGATATTCACCTCTGTAAGACTGTCACCAATTTCTACTTGTGTTGTCTATCATACCGATATTCTCCTCTGTCACAGCACCGATTAAAATTATATATGCTATTCTATTAATCTAAAAACAATAACAAGTTAAGGGTCAGACGCACGTTTTGCCAAAATGTCCTGGTATTTCAAAATGGATTTTATCAAAGGACTTTATTTGTGTAATTTGGTACAAACGATTATGGTGACACAATTTATAAGAACCATCGACCCATTGGATAATATAGCCTAATTTACTTCATTGTTATGGCATGCACAAAATTAAAACATTTCACAGTTTTCTGAACTTCTGAAAAACAGATTTTAGTAAAAAGTGTAGTTCATATATCTATGACATGATATCTGAATATCATGAGAGGAGACTTAATTTTTCTCGATTCGTGAAATTTAATGATTATTTTCAATTAGAAAGGCAACTACCCATAAATAATTGACTATATTTGGCTATGTTCATAACATACATGTTGATCAATGATAAATTGGGCTGAGATGAGTTCTAGGTCATTGGTTCATAACCAATTTACAGCTCTTAACAAAGTGGCATAATTTCAGTTGATAGCTCCTTGCTTGAGTGGACCACACTGCATATCAGCATTTGTTTTCATCGGGCTGGAATATTTGTTATTGCTTTATTGTTCATTATAATATATGGGGGTATGATGCAATTAAAAATCTAACTCAACATTATGATACAAACGAAGCCTCCTATCAAAGAGCCAAGACAATACGCGATTTGGTGATTAGAGTGTATTGTGTTATTAGTCTGTGTTGTAGCTGTCGAAATCTTTGTTGTGTCGGCGTTTCTCTGAATTAACACAAATATCGTAAAACTCGGATCCGTGACAAAGGTGAATATTGTTAAGATAGATAACTCTGGTGGAGAATGACAGGGGCTTGTAACCTGTTCCGGTAGCACTGTCCCCACCATCACTGCCCTTATGCACCAGGTCTATATACGCGCATATACTATAACAGGTCCAAACTCCAGGCAGAGTTATCTCCTATAGCTCCGCTTAAATATCACGGCCATGACATTTGGTAAGGATTTCTTACGTGTTCTTAGTTCTTATGTTTTAGGATTAAAATTGTCTATGTCTGGCTCAGTCTATATTGTTATTATCAATACAGAAAGAATTACCATTATCGCAAACTTTTGGTGGTCAAAATAAGATAATAGGTGACGAAATATAGTTCCGACGATATGTAAAAATAGATGTATCGGTCCGCAAAGTACCATCCTTGTGGCAGTGCTATATCGCAGTGTTAACGAAGAGGGCGCTGCATGGCGTTTGTAAAAAGTCGTGCTAGTAAACCAGAGTGTATATACTACAATGACGTATAGCGGTCACGTATATTGATACGCCACACAAGGGTACTGCGGGTGGTTTAGGGCAAAAGGACACGCTACAAGTATATAAAGTTACCAGCTGTTTTCAACATCCAGAAAATAATATATTTTGCCATGTGAAGAAAACATTAACACTGGATAATCTGCATTGCGGCATAATTATATGTTGCTTGAGAAGAACACATTTCTTTTTAAAGTGATAATGACTATCACTCCAATAAGTTCATTAGGGGTATATCTGCAGTCCGTATATAAGTATTTCACACAATTATAGACCTAGTTCGATAGCAGGAACATGACCCAAAAAAAAAACAACAACAAAACAAATGTAATAACCACGTACCATTATACAAGGTTTAAAGATTAACATATGTGCCGCTCAAACTTGAGAACACGTTAACATGGTCTATCTCTTCCTGTAACACGTTTTATATCTAGTTTCATGGGTACAAATTAATAAATATGAATCGAAGACCCCAGTCAGGAAACGGTTATATCCAATAATATTGATTTTATTTAGAATTATCGGGAATAATAAATACAATCAATTTGGGACGTTTTACGGCTGGGGGAAATGTTCGGATCGTAGCAAGAAGGAAAACTCTATTTTTATCTGAGATCGCTGATCGTTTCATGATGGTCTGTCCTTAAAATAGTAACGAAAAAATGTCGCAATTGATTATCGCTTTATACAAGAACTTATCGATATAAAACCAATATTAATTGATAAAAGCGTTTACCGACAGGTGTCTTCGACTCAAATTTATTATGTTATACCTCGGAATCTATATAAAACGTATGTAGGAAGAGGTAATTCACCTCTAAAGATTAAGCAATTTTCCGCTTAAACATGAGAACACGCTTAATGCATGTATGGTGTTCTATGTATCATCATCATCATCATCATATCATCATCATCATCATCATCATCATCCATACTAAGTGGGCTCACACTTCAACCTGTAGATCCTACTTCAGGGAGAACGGGACTACCGGGAAATCGAGTTTTGTAAACAAAATACACGTGTAACACCTTGCTCAAGAAAACCATTCTTTATCAGATTTAAGCATATCGTGATGACGAGGTATTTGCAAATCCAACTAAAAGAAAGATGGCGGATGATAAAAACCGAAAGGTGATCAGATTTAGCTATTGTTTGACAGTTATTTTGCATTTCTATTCCCAAACCTCATCGAAAAAAATATATTAAAAAATAGAGCTTTCAGATGACTTGCACTGAATAACAGTACTTCAAAGCATACTTTTTTCAGTTGTATTGCCTTGGCGGATCTCTTATCTATTGGAAATTGATATTCATAAATACTTAGTTTTATGAAATACTTGTTAACGTTCTATGTTTTTACAAATTCCGCAATACTGTAACTCTTTCAATAACGATGAACTGTGAGCTAAAAACAAACTTTTATTCCGATGGAAAATTAGCAGTATTATTCAATGTGTGCATGGGATGGTCGAGAGTTCACACCAACAGAGAAACATCATGGAAATGCATCAAGCTTCCGCGTGGGATCCAACTTCAAGTTGAGTTACTTAGCTCACATGTGAGTATACTTGTCAGATCGGGGGCTTTACTAAGTTAAAATATCCGCGAATTTGGGTGAACTGCAAAGTTAATCAAGAACACAAAGTGCGCTGTTGGCATTATATTGGAATGCTAACTATAGCAGCCACAAAAATGAGTTGTATTACTTGTCTGCTAAATAGTATCGACCACGTGTATGCTCGATTTCCCCGTAGCCCCATTTCCCCAGAAGTTGAATCTAAAGATTCATCTTTTCAACCTCACACTTTTGTCAGAACATTATTTTTGTTTGGAACCAAAGTACGAAAGTGCAGAAGGTACGAAATGTTGAAATTGTGACGTCACTCTGTACTGAAGTAATTATTTGAGATGTAACGATGATATGATACGTGCCGCTTTAACATGATAATATGATCAATGGACACTCTCGGATGTATCACCTCAGTTTTCAAGTAATAAGTGCATGGGTGAGAACATATATTTGTCAGATCCATTTTGTTTATTGAACATAATTATAGATTCAGAGGCCACAAAATGTTGAAAATATGACGTCACTATGTACTAAAGTAACAAAGAAGAAATCTAATTTCTCTGGCACATATTATTGTAGCTGTGAGAAAACTAGATTATTCGTCCCATGGTAAACCTGGAACGCGAACAGCATAATTATGGAGCTCTGAGCTCAATTACAAACAAACCGCTCCCCTTCAATAATTCTTTTTTGTTTTTGGGTGTTGGTGTTCCTTTCTGGAAATTAGACGAAATTGAAGTAAGTACAGGTAACTGTTATAAAGTTGTTGATGTTTTCTGCGTCTGAGTTTAACCCTTTACCCAAACAGAAGGGCCCTGTGCCAATGCATTCTCTTATATATGCGAGTCGACCATAGGTCGCCTCGCATATATAAGAGAATGCATTGGCTTAACACATTAAAAATTATAAAATTGTTAAAGAATGTAAGAAAAAATGGTAAAAAGTGTTAAAAAAAGATTTTTTTTTAGGCCAATGCATTCTCTTATATATGCGAGGCGACCTATGGTCGACTCGCATATATAAGAGAATGCATTGGCACAGGGCATAACTGTAACTATCACAATGTGGTCAAGGAGCCGGTTCCAATGATATCCATATTTGTATGGTTCTATTGAGACAGACCGAAGATATTTTAGGCTGTTGAAGCTTTATTTGGCCGGTTCTGGCCGGTTTGTTGGGTAAAGGGTTAAACAAAAATATAATTACTTCAGTTCTGAGATTTCTGGGTTATTATACCACGCGTATTAAAGCGTGGCATGTTCGAATGCAGACGGGTATGTGGGGGGGGGGGTGGTTCAATGACTAGTAGGACAAGTCATAATGTCCACAGCACCCTCATACTCTGTGTTATCCACCATACCCATTGATTCTGAATTTTAAGATGGCGTGTCTTTTCCATGAACTTCCTGCATTGATTTAGATGTATATATAAACATTTTTTGAAACAAGAGTTCCTTTAACAAGGAAATACTTGTTCCTAATTGTTACATTAACTGGGACATCACTTGTTACTGTTTTATTTTTAACTATTTCAACATTTTTGACTGAACTCTATCGTGTTAAGCATTTTACCCTTTCATGGCGGGAACTGCGCCAGTGCATTATATTATATATGCGAGTCTCCCATATGGAGGCTAGCATATATAAGATAATACACTGGCTTACAGGGTAGAGGTAAATCTGTTAGGCCAATGAACTATATTATACATGCGAGGCTTCATTTGGGAGACTCTAATGTATTATAGAATGCATCAAAGTGTTTTCAATGAGAGTTCAATAGCAGTTGATGACGTTGTTACTGTTCTTCTTCAACTTATTGTTGATGTTGCTGCATAGTTGTTATTGTTCTTGTTGTTGCTGTCGCAGTAGTTGTTGTCAATGTCGTTGTTGAATGAACAATAAATTCTGCAGATCAAATCCTGGTGAGTCCCATGTACACATGTGTGATGTCGTACCCGGTGCCGTTGATCCAACATGTGTCACTGAATCCCACGACTCGCTCCTCACACGCGGATGTATACCATGAAGCCCCGCCCCTCAGACTGGCACACCCGTTCTCATCGGCATCCAGAGTGAGAAATCTGCTTCCATTTTTAAATCCATTCTCGCATGGGGACGACAGCGTGGCATGCGGTGTGATACCGTCGAATTTCATTTCATATTCTGCATCCCTCCCGCTCATGCTGAAGTTGTTGTAAGTAGCATAGTAGTACTGCCAGCTGCTTGGCAGCCTATCTCCGTCTCCATTGAGTATTTTTACCATCACCAGAAGATCGTATACATAACCTGTTAATGCTGTGATTCTATGGATAAACTCCATTCCTCTCCAGCTGTAGATACTGGGCAGGCCACCCACTGTGCCGTCGGCGTGGTCGGAGAAGTTGGCGACTGAGAGGATCTGGTCTGTTGGCTCCCAAATGCCATATACACCCGTATGCCGATTCGAACAACCGACCTTGGTAGGGAGCGTATCACCAACGAGATGAATGTCACGGAGCCCATTACTCAAATCACTGCAGTCTGAAACGAAACAATAATATATATTAATATGCATCACTTGTTAAGGCTGTGATTCTGTGAATGAGCTCAATTTCTCTCCAGCTAAACATACTGGGCAGTCCACCCACTGTGCCGTGCGCGTGGTCAGAGAAGCTGGCGTTAGAGAGGAGTATGTAGTTTGTTTCCGCCAGGGTGTAAACACTCATACGTCCAGTCCCACAATTGACCATGGTGGGTAGCGTATCACCAACAAGATAAATGTAGCTGATGCCACTCAAATCACTGAAGTCTGAAATGTACCGTTGATAATAACCCTGATAGCATATATTATATATAAACTACATAGTGATACTCGTTATGGTATCTTCTACATAATCAAAATTGTGTCCAAGCATAAAATCCGGGATAGACTAAAACTGGATACCGACGCCGCGGCCAACCCCAATGGAGTGGGTATACCACATGTGAAATCGTCGTCCTTAGTTTCTAGATCACCTCGTATACCTGTTATCACCAACGCAAGATTGAATGGGAAAGAAATGTTCTATTTCCTGTTATTTACATTGCTAAAAACTATATTTTAGATACTAAACGTTTCACTTAACGATAATAACCTGATATATCACGATACGTAAACTGATATATCAGGATAATAACATGATATATAGAGGATATGAAATGAGTGTTTCTCTCATATGATATTTATGAAACGAGTCTAAGAATTTTCAGTTTTCTCGAGCCTCCGGCGAGAGAAAACTGAAAATTCGTGACGAGTTTCATAAATATCATATGAGAGAAACACGAATTACATATTCTATTTATCATATGACACCTATAAATTGATTATGATGTCCAAAACGCACACAAATCACTAAATAGCTATATGACATCGGCAGCAAAAGGTTAATGTGACGTCACGTCATTGCACCGGAAGCCCAATTACACCTGATGAACTAGCCGAAATAATATGCACGCGAAGATATAGTGCGCTATTCTGTTCTCAGTTTGTGACATTATATCGTATGTTTATTAGATAAATACGAATTACATATTCTATTTATCGTATAACAATGTCCAAAACTATATATTTCAAGATTATAATTGCGAGAATTTCGGCATCGCGTTGATTCGTGTATTTGACGCGCACGAATTTGACCTGCATTTAGTCAGAGATGCGGCTCGGCCCCAGGCTGCCATTCAGCCAATCAGAACACACTTTTTGTCAACAAACCAATCAAATTATCGGAAGGTGATATGAATTAGTAATTGATATGAAATTGATTTATGACATAGTTTCCAACGTAAATAATGATTGAGTCATATGATAAATCAGGATTCGTAACCTGATATATCAGGATAATAACCTGATATATCAGGATGATTAACTTGATATATCACGATAATAACCTGATTTGTTATCCTTCATCCCATTTCCCTCTCTTCTGATTGGCTGAGAGTGCGTCACATGGCGGGCGATAAATCACCATATTACACTCGAGGGTAACATTGTCTCAGTTATTGACCGCTCAGCTGTTACCAGTAAACATAGAACTACGAAGAACTCACCGCGCAGAGATTCTCTGACAGTTCTCTGATAATTTCGAAAAACACTGTTTTTATAAACCCCACTGTTTCATAACAACCGCGAACTGTGGTGTTTGCTAATTTGCATAATTGTGTGTTTTTTTTATTTGCAATTAAAGCACGCTATTAATAATGGTGTTATCATAGACACATGTCTGTTATAATGTGTAATATTCATATTGGACCTTTTTATATCAATAATAAAGACCGTGGGACAAATAGATAAACCTTATTATGTAGTTGGTATGCTGCAGACAATTGTACATACGATGTACACACGTTACAACTACGTTTATGTACTATAGATAAAATGGCCACTCTTTGCTGTTTATCAATTGATTATTTCTTTTCTTCAATACATTCATCAGACTTCAGAGAATACCCGTATGTTGCGTAACGATCTGTGACAGATGTCAATTTCTTTTTGCACTACTACAACTTGTTAGTTCCACATTTTTGCATTCTGGAAATTAACACGTCTGTCGGCGTCTTCACGCTCATTTGAAACGAAACCGAACATTTCGCTGCATGGCTACTCAACTTCGAAATTGCTTTACTCCTCTTTCCGTGTAGTGCAGCGGCCAAATCGAAAAAGAGCTCTAGTTTTCGAGATACCCCTACCCACGGTAGAACAAGTTAAAACTAACTGTTTTTTAAAGGAGAAATATATACTCTTTACGAGAATCATAGTGAAAAATAACGGAATTGGTGGTGGCTATTCTCAAATTGACGATGAACGATACCCACCAGTGACTTTTCCCAGAAATTAACGATTTTTGTAAAGTGAGCCCTGCGGCTATGTCCTAAGTTATTTGCCCACATTGTTGTGTTAAAATGACTACAGCATACCTTATTTGTACCTGATAAGCAAGAAGTGTTGGTTAATTTGGATTTTCGTGCCATTTGGAGCCGAAACATTTATTTTTTGTTGAAAAATCGCTCTTTTTAAAACAAATTATATTTTTCGAACATTATCATTCAAACGTATATTGCAATAATATTGAAATATTTAGGTCATATGGTGTAGTAGTTATCTAACAAGCATATGAAGAAAGAAGTGAACAACAATTTTGAACGGTTTGCGAGATATTGGCTTTTAGCTACCCCTCCCCCAAACACGTTTTTGGCCGAAAAAAATACATATTTTTGATAATGTCATTACAAACATTTTTGAATTGATCTGAATGGGACCCAATATGAATATTGTACTGAAAGTGTTGTCCAGGTATGCCGTTTAATCGATTACAGATGTATTCAGGCTTTCAAACCCCCAGTTACAACAACAACAATTATTTTATTGATAACAGTTAATTTTGCATGCATTAACATCGATGTTAAGTACTAAAACCTTTGTGATAAACAACGTGACCAACTATATAACATATGGCTCAGTAGTTATCTGGACAACACAAGTAGAAAGAATTTTGACAGAAATTGAAAAATAACGGAATAGGTGGTGGCTATTGTCAAATCGACGATGAGCGATACCCTCCAGTGACTTTTTCCAGAAATTAACGATTTTGGTAAAGCGAGTCCTGTGGCTATGTCCTAGCCTATTTGCCCATATTGTTGGGGTTCAAATTACTACATCATACCATACTTCTACCTGATATGAAAAAAAATGTTGGTTAATTTAGATTTTCCTGCCATTTGGAGCCAAAATATTTATTTTTTGCTGAAAAATCGCACTTTTTCACAAAAATATTATTTTTCGAACATTTTCATTCAAATGGATATTGTTATAATGCCCAACTATTTAATTATTATGGTGATGCAGTTATTTTCAAAGCATATGCAGAAAGAAGTTAACAGAAATTTAGAACAATTTGCGAAATAATGGATTTTAGCTACACCTCCCCCAAACACGTTTTTGGTCGAAATATTACATATGTTTGTTCAGAACTTTACCAAACTTCCCAATTGATCAACTGGGACCCAACATAATTCTTTTGCTGAAAATTGAGCCCGGATACATTGCTTAAGTGATTAAAGACGTGTTCAGGCTTCCAGACCCCAAATTACAACAACAACGCATTTTATTTGCTATTACATACAATAAGTGTCGCATATCAATCAACCAATCAATAGTTTATTCTAAGAAAAACCAATAATGGTATACAGAGATTACAATAATTGGACAGCTGGAGAACCCAGCATGTCCGACGTATAGATGCACAAGTACTCCATTCGCGTTTAAGATTGAAATGCATTAGTTTGAACTATGGCCAATTGAGTAATCACATTAAAACGTCCCCTCCCTGTCAATGCGGCAAATAGAAAAAGCATATCATTACTTTTTTGGAATACATATTATAACGTCTCGTCTGACGTATACGCAGTTGTAAATAAATAAATACTTCATTATTGGTGGAACGGATTAATCGCGATAAACAGAATGACAATTGACAAGGTGGGCCACTACTTATATTCCATGACTGTAATAATCATGTTTTGTGATGCTATTTGAATATACAATTTATGAGAAAACGTATAACACTTTGAACAAGAGTGTTCTCTATTCCCAACAAATATCCACAGCATACATATGGTTTCACATCGCATTAACCTGGGCAACGCCGGGTAACCCTGCTAGTATTATATATAAACTACATAGTGATACTCGTTATGGTATCTTCTACATGTACATAATCAAAATTGTGTCCAAGAATAAAATCCGGGATAGACTAAAACTGGATACCGAGGCCGCGGCCAACTCCAATGGAGTGGGTATACCACATGTGAAATCGTCGTCCTTAGTTTCTAGATCACCTCGTATACCTGTTATCACCAACACAAGATTGAATGGGAAAGAAATGTTCTATTTCCTGTTATTTACATTGCTAAAAACTATATTTTAGATACTAAACGTTTCACTTAACGATAATAACCTGATATATCACAATACGTAAACTGATATATCAGGATAATAACATGATATATAGAGGATATGAAATGAGTGTTTCTCTCATATGATATTTATGAAACGAGTCTAAGAATTTTCAGTTTTCTCGAGCCTCCGGCGAGAGAAAACTGAAAATTCGTGACGAGTTTCATAAATATCATATGAGAGAAACACGAATTACATATTCTATTTATCATATGACACCTATAAATTGATTATGATGTCCAAAACGCACACAAATCACTAAATAGCTATATGACATCGGCAGCAAAAGGTTAATGTGACGTCACGTCATTGCACCGGAAGCCCAATTACACCTGATGAACTAGCAGAAATAATATGCACGCGAAGATATAGTGCGCTATTCTGTTCTCAGTTTGTGACATTATATCGTATGTTTATTAGATAAATACGAATTACATATTCTATTTATCGTATAACAATGTCCAAAACTATATATTTCAAGATTATAATTGCGAGAATTTCGGCATCGCGTTGATTCGTGTATTTGACGCGCACGAATTTGACCTGCATTTAGTCAGAGATGCGGCTCGGCCCCAGGCTGCCATTCAGCCAATCAGAACACACTTTTTGTCAACAAACCAATCAAATTATCGGAAGGTGATATGAATTAGTAATTGATATGAAATTGATTTATGACATAGTTTCCAACGTAAATAATGATTGAGTCATATGATAAATCAGGATTCGTAACCTGATATATCAGGATAATAACCCGATATATCAGGATGATTAACTTGATATATCACGATAATAACCTGATTTGTTATCCTTCATCCCATTTTCCTCTCTTCTGATTGGCTGAGAGTGCGTCACATGGCGGGCGATAAATCACCATATTACCCTCGAGGGTAACATTGTCTCAGTTATTGACCGCTCAGCTGTTACCAGTAAACATAGAACTACGAAGAACTCACCGCGCAGAGATTCTCTGACAGTTCTCTGATAATTTCGAAAAACACTGTTTTTATAAACCCCACTGTTTCATAACAACCGCGAACTGTGGTGTTTGCTAATTTGCATAATTGTGTGTTTTTTTTATTTGCAATTAAAGCACGCTATGTATAATGGTGTTATCATAGACACATGTCTGTTATAAGGTGTAATATTCATATTGGACCTTTTTATATCAATAATAAAGACCGTGGGACAAGTAGATAAACCTTATTATGTAGTTGGTATGCTGCAGACAATTGTACATACGATGTACATACGTTACAACTACGTTTATGTACTATAGATAAAATGGCCACTCTTTGCTGTTTATCAATTGATTATTTCTTTTCTTCAATACATTCATCAGACTTCAGAGAATACCCGTATGTTGCGTAACGATCTGTGGCAGATGTCAATTTCTTTTTGCACTACTACAACTTGTTAGTTCCACATTTTTGCATTCTGGAAATTAACACGTCTGTCGGCGTCTTCACGCTCATTTGAAACGAAACCGAACATTTCGCTGCATGGCTACTCAACTTCGAAATTGCTTTACTCCTCTTTCCGTGTAGTGCAGCGGCCAAATCGAAAAAGAGCTCTAGTTTTCGAGATACCCCTACCCACGGTAGAACAAGTTAAAACTAACTGTTTTTTAAAGGAGAAATATATACTCTTTACGAAAATCATAGTGAAAAATAACGGAATTGGTGGTGACTATTCTCAAATTGACGATGAACGATACCCACCAGTGACTTTTCCCAGAAATTAACGATTTTGGTAAAGTGAGCCCTGCGGCTATGTCCTAAGTTATTTGCCCACATTGTTGTGTTAAAATGACTACAGCATACCTTATTTGTACCTGATAAGCAAGAAGTGTTGGTTAATTTGGATTTTCGTGCCATTTGGAGCCGAAACATTTATTTTTTGTTGAAAAATCGCTCTTTTTAAAACAAATTATATTTTTCGAACATTATCATTCAAACGTATATTGCAATAATATTGAAATATTTAGGTCATATGGTGTAGTAGTTATCTAACAAGCATATGAAGAAAGAAGTGAACAACAATTTTGAACGGTTTGCGAGATATTGGCTTTTAGCTACCCCTCCCCCAAACACGTTTTTGGCCGAAAAAAATACATATTTTTGATAATGTCATTACAAACATTTTTGAATTGATCTGAATGGGACCCAATATGAATATTGTACTGAAAGTGTTGTCCAGGTATGCCGTTTAATCGATTACAGATGTATTCAGGCTTTCAAACCCCCAGTTACAACAACAACAATTATTTTATTGATAACAGTTAATTTTGCATGCATTAACATCGATGTTAAGTACTAAAACCTTTGTTATAAACAACGTGACCAACTATATAACATATGGATCAGTAGTTATCTGGACAACACAAGTAGAAAGAATTTTGACAGAAATTGAAAAATAACGGAATAGGTGGTGGCTATTGTCAAATCGACGATGAGCGATACCCTCCAGTGACTTTTTCCAGAAATTAACGATTTTGGTAAAGCGAGTCCTGTGGCTATGTCCTAGCCTATTTGCCCATATTGTTGGGGTTCAAATTACTACATCATACCATACTTCTACCTGATATGAAAAAAAATGTTGGTTAATTTAGATTTTCCTGCCATTTGGAGCCAAAATATTTATTTTTTGCTGAAAAATCGCACTTTTTCACAAAAATATTATTTTTCGAACATTTTCATTCAAATGGATATTGTTATAATGCCCAACTATTTAATTATTATGGTGATGCAGTTATTTGCAAAGCATATGCAGAAAGAAGTTAACAGAAATTTAGAACAATTTGCGAAATATTGGATTTTAGCTACACCTCCCCCAAACACGTTTTTGGTCGAAATATTACATATTTTTGTTCAGAACTTTACCAAACTTCCCATTGATCAACTGGGACCCAACATAATTCTTTTGCTGAAAATTGAGCCCGGATACATTGCTTAAGTGATTAAAGACGTGTTCAGGCTTCCAGACCCCAAATTACAACAACAACGCATTTTATTTGCTATTACATACAATAAGTGTCGCATATCAATCAACCAATCAATAGTTTATTCTAAAAAAAAACAATAATGGTATACAGAGATTACAATAATTGGACAGCTGGAGAACCCAGCATGTCCGACGTATAGATGCACAAGTACTCCATTCGCGTTTAAGATTGAAATGCATTAGTTTGAACTATGGCCAATTGAGTAATCACATTAAAACGTCCCCTCCCTGTCATTGCGGCAAATAGAAAAAGCATATCATTACTTTTTTGGAATACATATTATAACGTCTCGTCTGACGTATACGCAGTTGTAAATAAATAAATACTTCATTATTGGTGGAACGGATTAATCGCGATAAACAGAATGACAATTGACAAGGTGGGCCACTACTTATATTCCATGACTGTAATAATCATGTTTTGTGATGCTATTTGAATATACAATTTATGAGAAAACGTATAACACTTTGAACAAGAGTGTTCTCTATTCCCAACAAATATCCACAGCATACAGATGGTTTCACATCGCATTAACCTGGGCAACGCCGGGTAACCCTGCTAGTATTATATGTAAACTACATAGTGATACTCGTTATGGTATCTTCTACATGTACATAATCAAAATTGTGTCCAAGAATAAAATCCGGGATAGACTAAAACTGGATACCGAGGCCGCGGCCAACTCCATTGGAGTGGGTGTACCACATGTGAAATCGTCGTCCTTAGTTTCTAGATCACCTCGTATACCTGTTATCACCAACACAAGATTGAATGGGAAAGAAATGTTCTATTTCCTGTTATTTACATTGGTAAAAACTATATTTTAGATACTAAACGTTTCACTTAACGATAATAACCTGATATATCACGATACGTAAACTGATATATCAGGATAATAACATGATATATAGAGGATATGAAATGAGTGTTTCTCTCATATGATATTTATGAAACGAGTCTAAGAATTTTCAGTTTTCTCGAGCCTCCGGCGAGAGAAAACTGAAAATTCGTGACGAGTTTCATAAATATCATATGAGAGAAACACGATATACATATTCTATTTATCATATGACACCTATAAATTGATTATGATGTCCAAAACGCACACAAATCACTAAATAGCTATATGACATCGGCAGCAAAAGGTTAATGTGACGTCACGTCATTGCACCGGAAGCCCAATTACACCTGATGAACTAGCAGAAATAATATGCACGCGAAGATATAGTGCGCTATTCTGTTCTCAGTTTGTGACATTATATCGTATGTTTATTAGATAAATACGAATGACATATTCTATTTATCGTATAACAATGTCCAAAACTATATATTTCAAGATTATAATTGCGAGAATTTCGGCATCGCGTTGATTCGTGTATTTGACGCGCACGAATTTGACCTGCATTTAGTCAGAGATGCGGCTCGGCCCCAGGCTGCCATTCAGCCAATCAGAACACACTTTTTGTCAACAAACCAATCAAATTATCGGAAGGTGATATGAATTAGTAATTGATATGAAATTGATTTATGACATAGTTTCCAACGTAAATAATGATTGAGTCATATGATAAATCAGGATTCGTAACCTGATATATCAGGATAATAACCCGATATATCAGGATGATTAACTTGATATATCACGATAATAACCTGATTTGTTATCCTTCATCCCATTTCCCTCTCTTCTGATTGGCTGAGAGTGCGTCACATGGCGGGCGATAAATCACCATATTACACTCGAGGGTAACATTGTCTCAGTTATTGACCGCTCAGCTGTTACCAGTAAACATAGAACTACGAAGAACTCACCGCGCAGAGATTCTCTGACAGTTCTCTGATAATTTCGAAAAACACTGTTTTTATAAACCCCACTGTTTCATAACAACCGCGAACTGTGGTGTTTGCTAATTTGCATAATTGTGTGTTTTTTTTATTTGCAATTAAAGCACGCTATGTATAATGGTGTTATCATAGACACATGTCTGTTATAAGGTGTAATATTCATATTGGACCTTTTTATATCAATAATAAAGACCGTGGGACAAATAGATAAACCTTATTATGTAGTTGGTATGCTGCAGACAATTGTACATACGATGTACATACGTTACAACTACGTTTATGTACTATAGATAAAATGGCAACTCTTTGCTGTTTATCAATTGATTATTTCTTTTCTTCAATACATTCATCAGACTTCAGAGAATACCCGTATGTTGCGTAACGATCTGTGACAGATGTCAATTTCTTTTTGCACTACTACAACTTGTTAGTTCCACATTTTTGCATTCTGGAAATTAACACGTCTGTCGGCGTCTTCACGCTCATTTGAAACGAAACCGAACATTTCGCTGCATGGCTACTCAACTTCGAAATTGCTTTACTCCTCTTTCCGTGTAGTGCAGCGGCCAAATCGAAAAAGAGCTCTAGTTTTCGAGATACCCCTACCCACGGTAGAACAAGTTAAAACTAACTGTTTTTTAAAGGAGAAATATATACTCTTTACGAAAATCATAGTGAAAAATAACGGAATTGGTGGTGACTATTCTCAAATTGACGATGAACGATACCCACCAGTGACTTTTCCCAGAAATTAACGATTTTGGTAAAGTGAGCCCTGCGGCTATGTCCTAAGTTATTTGCCCACATTGTTGTGTTAAAATGACTACAGCATACCTTATTTGTACCTGATAAGCAAGAAGTGTTGGTTAATTTGGATTTTCGTGCCATTTGGAGCCGAAACATTTATTTTTTGTTGAAAAATCGCTCTTTTTAAAACAAATTATATTTTTCGAACATTATCATTCAAACGTATATTGCAATAATATTGAAATATTTAGGTCATATGGTGTAGTAGTTATCTAACAAGCATATGAAGAAAGAAGTGAACAACAATTTTGAACGGTTTGCGAGATATTGGCTTTTAGCTACCCCTCCCCCAAACACGTTTTTGGCCGAAAAAAATACATATTTTTGATAATGTCATTACAAACATTTTTGAATTGATCTGAATGGGACCCAATATGAATATTGTACTGAAAGTGTTGTCCAGGTATGCCGTTTAATCGATTACAGATGTATTCAGGCTTTCAAACCCCCAGTTACAACAACAACAATTATTTTATTGATAACAGTTAATTTTGCATGCATTAACATCGATGTTAAGTACTAAAACCTTTGTTATAAACAACGTGACCAACTATATAACATATGGCTCAGTAGTTATCTGGACAACACAAGTAGAAAGAATTTTGACAGAAATTGAAAAATAACGGAATAGGTGGTGGCTATTGTCAAATCGACGATGAGCGATACCCTCCAGTGACTTTTTCCAGAAATTAACGATTTTGGTAAAGCGAGTCCTGTGGCTATGTCCTAGCCTATTTGCCCATATTGTTGGGGTTCAAATTACTACATCATACCATACTTCTACCTGATATGAAAAAAAATGTTGGTTAATTTAGATTTTCCTGCCATTTGGAGCCAAAATATTTATTTTTTGCTGAAAAATCGCACTTTTTCACAAAAATATTATTTTTCGAACATTTTCATTCAAATGGATATTGTTATAATGCCCAACTATTTAATTATTATGGTGATGCAGTTATTTGCAAAGCATATGCAGAAAGAAGTTAACAGAAATTTAGAACAATTTTCGAAATAATGGATTTTAGCTACACCTCCCCCAAACACGTTTTTGGTCGAAATATTACATATTTTTGTTCAGAACTTTACCAAACTTCCCAATTGATCAACTGGGACCCAACATAATTCTTTTGCTGAAAATTGAGCCCGGATACATTGCTTAAGTGATTAAAGACGTGTTCAGGCTTCCAGACCCCAAATTACAACAACAACGCATTTTATTTGCTATTACATACAATAAGTGTCGCATATCAATCAACCAATCAATAGTTTATTCTAAAAAAAAACAATAATGGTATACAGAGATTACAATAATTGGACAGCTGGAGAACCCAGCATGTCCGACGTATAGATGCACAAGTACTCCATTCGCGTTTAAGATTGAAATGCATTAGTTTGAACTATGGCCAATTGAGTAATCACATTAAAACGTCCCCTCCCTGTCATTGCGGCAAATAGAAAAAGCATATCATTACTTTTTTGGAATACAGTGGTCCTAAGACAGAACTTCTATGCGTCATACTGAATGTAATGTTATCAGAAATACTCTTTTTATGTACAGCAACTCAGTCAGCGCGAAAATATTAAAATAGTTGACGGGGTTCAGACATTTATCTCGAAAACAAAGCGATTTCCATAATGCTGCCATTTGTTAAAACTTCGTGAAAGCATTGAAACCCTGCTGAGCGCGAAATTTACCACCTCCAGATCGTCTGCAATCTCACGGCGACGGGCGTATCAATGACGAAAACAACATTATATGTGTAGCATTGCGTCCAATCAGCTCTAACGAAACTATGTGTATATCATTGTATCCAATCAGTTCAACTGGATTACATCCTAATTTTCCCCATACAATCTCCCTCCCAGATAAATTGTTTACCTCCGGATAGAACTACCGCATACTTATATATCGCATAGTTTCGGCCACAATATATGTTGATATTGAATTCATAATCCCTTCAGTACATGATGTGTTCAAGACCTCAAATAGGGTAGGGTTACATACAACAGTGAACATTTTCCAGCCGCTTGTTGTGGAGTGCCACATGATGCAGACTTTCGGGAACCAACACATATGTATATTCTGATAAAACCTAACCTTTGGTCAATATATTAATATTGGGGTCATATCATTTCACCATGTGGTGTCTTCCAAGACTTCAAATAAAGTTGGGGTCCTCAAAATTTTGCCTTTCATATTTTCCAGTCACTTTTCGTTGAGTGCTCATTCTTTCAGAACCCAAATCCATCTATTTACATTGTTTACGTCCTTGTACAATTAACTCGCCATTGTCCATATACGCAGTCAATGATGATATCGTTCCAACCCGTGGTGTGTTCTAGTCTTCAAATTGGGAAGGGGGTAATACAAACATTGAAAAATCGCATTATTTATTTTTCAGTCGCTTTTTGTAAATTGTCCCTGACTGTTGGGTATTAACCCATCTATAACACTTGTGTATTTCTTTATAGAATAGCCATTTGTCCATGAGGGCACATCCATTCAGTTCGTGGTAGGTTCAATTGTTTACATGGGGTAGGGGTCCCTTAAAATTCGCCTTCATCGTTTGCCATCTGCTTTGTGTAAGGTGCCACGGTGTTCTCGTGAACGGCGGGCTCGCGAGACCAGTGAGACAATCTCGGGTAATATGGATAGCTAATGCCTTGAGCTAGTGTTGTGTTCAAGACTTCAGATATGGATGGAGTCCCCTGAGAGTAAAATTTAGCCCTTTCATTTGCTGACCATTTGTTGTAAAGTGCCATAGGCTATCGGGAACCATCTCATCCATAACAGATTCGTATTGCCAGATAATAATCCCATTTGTCCACAACTTCAGTTAACATTGAGAGCATATCATTTTGTTAAGACTTCAAGTTGGATAGTGGGGTCCTCAAGACATAGAAAATTCGCCTTCTTGTTTGCCGCCGCTTTTTGTAAAGTGTTCCAGGATTTCGAGGGAACCATATCACCCATATATCAATTAATAATTCCATGACAGCAATACCTTTCGATCACACACTCAGCTAAGTGAGATAATATAACTTCAGTTCATGCTCTGATCAAGATAATAAATGGGTTAATGCCCCCCCCCCCCCCAAAACAGTGAGTATTCGCCTTTCTCTTTCATCAACAACTTTTTGTTGACCCAGACATTTAAGACCCTGGTATACTATACTTTTTATATAGCGTCCATTTCTCTACACACGCAGTTAATAATGGGAGCACATCCTTTCGGTTCATTGTGTGTCCCAAGACTGCAAATGGGGTAGTGTGGCCTAACACATTACATTTCGTATTTGCCAGCCGCCTTTTGTAAAGTGTTCCAGGATTTCGAGAACAAAACCACCCATACAAATTGTAAATAATACATGAGAGCATATAGATTCGGTTCAGTGTGTGCTAAAGAGCTTAGAAGGGTTATGGGTACCCAAAACAGTGATATTTCACCTTCTCTTTGCTAGCCACTTTTTGTAAAGTGCCCCAGACATTGGGAAGCCAGCCAACCCACCCATCGTGCAATCAAGAGGTATATTTCCTGAATTACATACCATTTGTCAACACCCCAGTTAATATTAAGAACTTGTCCATCCATTAGTGTGTTTAAGACTTTAAATGGGGTCGGATGCTCAAAGAAAATATTCTGCTTTGGTTTTTGCCAGCCGCCTTTTGTAAAGTACCCTAGGATTTTGGGAACCAAACTACCCATACAACATGTATATTCCCTGATAGCACTACCTTTCGTTCACACTGTGATTTAATAATAAAAGCATGAATATTCGGCGCATGGTGTGTTCAAGAGTTTAAATGGGCATATACAGGGGTATCACAAAACAAAAAATATTCGCCTTTGGAGTTTGCCATCCGATTTCGTAAAGTGTTAAAGGCTTTCGGGATCCAACCAACCCATCCATCAACACCATGTATGCGCCCCGATATTACTATTTTTGCCCACATCCTCAGTTAATATTTACAGCAATCATTTCAGTTCGTGGGTTGTTCAACTTTAACACTTCAATTGTGTAGGGGGGGGGGGCCTAAAACAGCAAATTCGTCTTTCTTATTTATCAGCCACTTTGTGTAAAGCGACACATGCACAACCCATCCATACAAATTATGTATTCTCTGATAGAACTACATTCCCCGTCAAACTCTCGGTTAATATAGAGAATTAGAGATCACATAGCTTAATTTCGTATTGCGTTGAAGTCTTTAAATTGGGTAGAGTATTCTTGAAAAATATAGCAAATTCGCCCTTCATATTTGCCAAGCAAAGTGCCACACTGTTTCGGGAACAAACCCATCCATAAACATTGTATATTTCCTTATGTAATTATCCTTTATAATTGCATGAATCTTAATACTGAGATCATATTTTGTTCAGTTCGTGGTGTGTTCAGGACGTCTAATAGGGCGGGGAGCAACAATGATTTTGTTCTGTATGATTATGTTAGTCTATATTATGTGTCGTTTAGAACAAATACTTCAGTTGCTCAAATCGATATGTGTTAATATAAAATTACATGTCATAAATAAAATATTGTGTTGTTGTTGTTGTAAGTGGGGGTTTAATTGGAAACCTGAGGTAATCTAAAACCAGGATCGCGGTGTCTACGGATCAGGTTTTCATCACACGAATAATGATTAGATTCTCATTAGAATAATTTAGAAAGGTCTGTCTTGTTATCATAAATATGTAGTTTTTCTACCAAATCGCGTCCGGGGGAGCGGTACCTAATTCCAATATCTTGAAAACCGTTGACAATTTCTGTCAAATTCTTTCTACTTGTGATGTCCAGATAACTACTGAGCCATATGAATTATATAGTTGGTCACGTATTGTTTATAACAAAGGTTTTAGTACTTAACATCGATGTTAATGCATGCAAAATTAACTGTTATCCATACAATAATTGTTGTTGTTGTAACTGGGGGTCTGAAAGCCTGAATACATCTGTAATCGATTAAACGGCATCTCTGGACAACACTTTCAGTACAAGATTTATATTGGGTCCCATTCAGATAAATTCGAAAATGTTTGTAATGTCATTATCAAAAATATGTATTTTTTTCGACCAAAAACGTGTTTAGGGGAGGGGTAGCTAACATCCAATATCTCGCAAACCGTTCAAAATTTTTGTTAACTTCGTTCATCATATGCTTCACAGATAACTACTACACCATATGGACTAAATATTTCAATATTATTGCAATATCCGTTTGAATGATAATGTTCGAAAAATATATTGTTTTTGAAAAAGAGAGATTTTTCAACAAAAAATAAATGTTTCGGCTCCAAATGGCACGAAACTAAAAATTAACCAACACTTCTTGCATATCAGGTATAGGTATGGTATGCTGTAGTCATTTTGACGCCTACAATGTGGGCTAATAACTTAGGACATAGCCGCAGTGCTCACTTTACCAAAATCGTTAATTTCTGGGAAAAGTCACTGGTGGGTATCGTTCATCGTCGATTTGAGAATAGCCACCACCAATTCCGTTATTTTTCACTATCATTTTCGTCTAGAGTATATATTTCTCCTTCAAAGAAAGTTGGTTTTAACTTGTTCTACCGTGGGTAGGGGTACCCGACCACTTTTGGCGTTTGGCCGCTGTACTAGTGAACCGATTTCCACAATGCAACCAGCAAACTGACCGGAGAATATCTTTGCAAATGACGGGTCTGTTAATTAATCCAGATTATGAATGTTTTATTTTCTAAATAGCGATGATTCCAACATTGAATTAACTTTTCGAACTGGATTAAATAATATATGCGCGCATTTATGCCTGCTATTAAGGAGGTTCGTGTGTACTCCATTGTCAGATAACAAAACAGTTATCACCCTTGTTTTCGTGAGACACGGGGATTTGTCGCCGCTCTCGACCTGGAATGACGGCCCTCGGGTGACATTCCAGGTCTCGAGCGGGCGACAAATCCCCGTGTCTCACTCAATCGCGGGCGATAACTGTATAATATTAGGATACGTAACTTGATATATCGGGATAATAACCTGATATATCAGGATAAATAACTTGATATATCAGGATAATAACCTGTTAAATCAGGATAATAACCTGATATATCACGACACGTAAGCTGATATATCAATGCACTATGAATGCACGCAAAAACGACGAAAATAAAACCCGCCGACCGCACCGCCACTCTGGGACCAACCGAGATGGGGTATGCCCTATCGTGCAGAATAGACCTGAATGTAACAAAGTTTCAACCCCCAAGTCGATAGGTCGAGCGGACACGGCACTGCTAACCCATAACTTGCGGCAGGTTCCGTCAGGCACGCACAATCCAAAAAACACCTACCACACTTCCCCTGGCTGCCTGACCACGGGCATGGGCATTATATCATGCAGCGAATACCCATATGCATCCATGGGCGATCGGACAAGTCGCTAGCTGCAGCAGAAGTGAATTAATTAACCCATACATTGCTGCCGAATTAGCTATGAATGTACGCAAAACACCGAAAATAACACCCGCCGACCGCACCGCCACCCGGGAACCGACCGAGATCGAACATACCTTATCGTGTATAATAGACCTGTATGCACCAAATTTCCAATCCCCAAGTGTCTAGCCCGAGCGGACACGGCACTGCTAACCCCTAACTTGCGGCCGGTTCCGTCAGGTACGCAAAAGCCCAGAAAGGCACCGCCACACCTCCCCTGGCTGCCTGACCACGGAAATGTACATAATATCATTCAGCGAAGACCCATATGCATCCATGGGCGATCAAGCGAGTTGCTAGATGCAGCGGAAGTAAATAAATTAACCCATATGCTGCTGCCGAATTCGCTATGAATGTACGCAAAAACGCCGAAAATAACACCCACCGACCGCACTGCCACCCGGGAACCGACTGAGATGGACATGCCAAATCGTGCATAATATACCTGTATACACAAAATGTCCAATCCCCAAGTCGCTAGCTCGAGCAGAAACGGCACTGTTAACCCCTAACTTCCAGCCGGTTCCGTCAGGTACGCGAAATTCAAAAAGGCACCTCCCGCACCTCCCCTGGCTGCATGACCACGGAAATGGACATCATATAATGCAGTGAAGTGTGTATTCTGGTCCTGCTAGATCAACACCGAAATTCGAAAACTTACACATGAATTTCGCGTGCCTGACGGAACCTGCCGCAAGTTAGGGGTTAACAGTGGCGTGTCCGCTCGAGCTACCGACTTGGGGGTTGAAACTTTGGTACATTCAGGTCTATTCTCAGTCTATGTAAACATACACTCAGATTCATACTGATACTGAGTCTATTGCATTCCCATCAACTTTTCATTTCTGAAAGGTTGTGGGCTTCTACCAAATTACGTCACACCGCACTAAATATAAATCTGAAATTAGTTGAATGACAGGCGTAAACATGGTCACGTGCCAGTGCCGTCATGGCCGCTTCAACCATGTGAAGCCGATTCTTAGAATCGGAATTAATAGTTGCAGGGTTTGTGACTTTTCGTTCGGCGGTTGTTTTACTGACAATAAAGGGCTAGCTTCCGGGATCCAAAATAATATGTACAATAACTAAGACAGATCTTCTTGAAATTATAAAAAATGTCTGTGGATCTCTTGCCAGTCTTGGACTCAGAACGAATTATTTTTTAGATCGGCCAGGCGATTTGTCTCCCATGTTGTCAAAAAATAACACAAATCAACGGCCACGAATCAAAAATACATGAATGTCGGGACTATCTGCAAAAACAACTACAGAACTAAAAAAAAGTTAAATGACATAACAAAACGATCTATCAGTTCCCCAGTACCGACAGTAGTACCACCGCAGCCAAAACGAGCGTAGAGCAACACAATTCTACCACCAACCCCACCGAAACCCTCCCGACATTACACAGCCGTATTATTAGCTCCAAAGATTGGCCAGTTGTACCCTAATTACAGTTGCCTGCAATCCAAATTCCGGTGATTCTTGATTTTAAACTTTCGACCGCTCGTCAACAATCTACTTTATTTGTCGATTTGTGAATTTCTCTTCCGGTATAAATGACGTCATGGATACTATTTTAACAACATATAGCCACACCTTCGGAATTTCCACACCGAGAGCACGTGACATGTTACTAGTTTTTTTATTGGGGCACACATTTCTTGGAGCTAAGTTTTGATTGGCGGTAATTACAAGGAATCCCGGGTTTGGGAAATGAAAATTGAACGAAAGGTCGTCAGACCCACTATTTGTTATATGTGGGTATGTAGTTTACTCCAGACTGGTCTATTCTGCACGATAGGACTTGCTCAATCTCGGTCGGCCCCTGGGGCGGTGCGGTCGGCGGGTGTTATTTTCGTCGTTTTTGTGTACATTCATAGCGAAGTTGGCAGCAGCGTATGGGCTAATTTATTCACTTCTGCCGCAGCTAGCGACTTGTCCGATCGCCCATGGATGCATATGGGTATTCGCTGCATAATATGATGTCCATTTCCGTGGCCAGGCAGCCAGGGGAGGTGCGGTCGGTGCCTTTTTGGATTTTGCGTAACTGACGGAACCTGCCGCACGTTAGGGGTTAACAGTGCCATGTCCGCTCGAGCTATCGACTTGGGGATTGGAACTTTGGTAGATACACTCTTCTGTACGATAGTGCAAACCCCATCACGCTCGAATCCCTGGTTGAGGTGCCGTCGGGTGCGGTCGGTTCGGACAGGGTGTGGTCGTGTGCGGTCGGGTGATATCGGCTTTTAGTAGGACCGTATATAAGATTATGCCCGCGCACATCATCCGTTTCTGTTATCGGGAAAGGCTAAACTAGTTGTGTCCGAAGTTGTAATGTAAATGCCATTTGAGTGGGTTACAAATATATGAAGTGCGCCTATCGCGAATTTAAATGAGCCCCACCATAGACCACTTCGCGGGGTGTATACCATGTCAATCGCGGCGGTTATTGGATTACGATTGAAAGCCCCGCGAAACTGCACAATTGTGTTAATCTAATAACATAACACTGTCTGGAGTGGATGACCACTATTATCTCGCATCGACAGAGACTATATTGACTACAATAGTTGTTCGCAGTTATGTTATATGACTTAGTAACTAATTTTGTTTCAAATATTAATTATAATAGACAGAATGCATAATAATAAAATACAGTTTAAATATGTCAGTTTCTCAAGTTAACCTAGCTCAAATTTATATATATTACCGGATCACGTGATAAAATTCAAAATTCAAAATTTACAATATGTGTGTCCCATAACCCCATATGAACACATCTGTAGACTTGACCATGAGCTATGAGGATAAGCAACACCGTGTACATATTTTCAATTATCAATAGTTTAGCAACGATTAAATACGATTTGAGTTGAGTTGACTGGCTGCACTGATATATTTAGAATGGACATACTTGGTTTGGTTTGCTGTATTTCCTGGGCATACAAATGCAGACTTTTGAAAAGCACGGTGAAGATGCATTGGGATGCAAGTGGCGACGGCAGTGATCTGCGGGCTTACTCTATGGCAAAATATATATATACATGTGTGCAAACTAAATATCATATGGAACCCAGTAACTTCTATGTGTGGTAATTTCCATTTCATAATATATCAACTAAGAGGAAGTAATTGGTCCTGAAAGGTGTGCAAATTTTTCCTCGAATCGGCGATATTTTATTTATATATATCCTTTATTTCGCGTTTGTCGGATCCCACTTCGAGACCACTATTTGACGTATCGCGTATAGTAGCGGGCATGGTTGAAACCTGACGTTTTCATATACATTCACGATAGACGCACTGTATACTATTACACAAATCTAACTATAGTTTATAGACTCCGTAAAATACTGCCACAGGTAACTGGTTCGCTCTGTGACCCTATGTAGTGACCATATAATTCACGACCGTATACATACATGATGACATTCTGAGATATTTTATCTCTAACTGGTTACCGCTGATGTTAAAGGCATTTGGGGTTTTGAATGACCAACTTATGCTTGTTTTTGTTACATCACATCACGGCCATGTTTCAGTCATCCACATAAATCGGTAAAGCCGCTACATATTGTTAATAGAGACCTTTCGCAAAACTCACGTTTACGATTACGGATACGGATAGGGTACTACGTCACCAACATTTGTGTACTTTCTAATCGTTGTCGTATTTTACTATCCGCAATAACGGTTACGATTTCATGGTTTCTAATAAGCTCAAATAACACCTGAAATTTATTTTCTGCAATATATCACTTTACTCCGTTCGAGACTGTATATGTATATCATGTAAACCATCCAGTTGTATTGAGCTACAACCTCGGTGTGCTGTTTAGATTGACAATCACTGTACTCGTCGTCGTGAATCTCGAGCTTCCCGCGAAATAAGATCGCTATTCACAACGGATAGTCATCGCTGGCTGCGACACAATACTTTGCAGTAATATATAGAAGTACACTATGAAACCAGTCGCCAAAAATACACGACTGACATGGATTTGGTGGTACTAAAAGAATATTTGGCACACCCACCAACATCACCGTGTCGACTTTGTTACGATTTGATAGGACAAATCAGAAGTGATGCACATCAGCGAGCACAGCAAACTTATGTCTGATTTCCTAAACCCAAAGAGGTGATAGGCCTGGATAGGATAGGATATTTGATTCCCAATACACATACACAGAGACGTGGCGACAGGGGGGGGGGGGGGGGGTTGGGGGGTGTCTCACCCTCCAACTTTGGTCAAAATTTTCAACAGTTGGAAATTTCATACCTGACACAACATTAGTTGGAAATTTGTACACCAACAATAGGTTGATAATGTTCTTGTAGTTTGATTTTCAAACAACTTATTGTGGGGAATTTATTGTTTTTGGACCAATATTTGCATATTTTCCTTCTTTTGATAACAATTTTGGACTGAAATGGCCATCAGTTAGAAATTTTCCAACCTCAGGGGTGTCAGGTTGGAAATGTCCAACACTTGGAAAGCTTGTGTCTTGGTCCCTCCCCGTGGCCAGTCAAAAACTTCTAGTTAATTTAAGAAAATAATATTGTCCTACATTTGGTCAAAATTGTCACTGGAATTGTCATCAGTTGGAAATTTCCAACTCTATGAATGCTTGAGGCTAGTCTAGATGCCAGGATTTTGCGATTTTCTTGTTCACGTTTAAAAAAAACTTTCGCCCGGTGTGTCCTGGTCCCTCCCCGTGGCCAATAAAAAACTGCTAATGAATTTAAGAAAACAATATTTTACTACATTTGGTTAAAATCGTTGACTGAAAATTTCCAAACTAAGGGAGAGTATGAGGTTTGAAATTTCCAAAACTAGGAAAGTTTGAGGTCAGTCTAGATGCTAGGATTTTGCGATTTTCTTGTTTAGTTTTCACAATTTTCTCACACCGGGCCGAACAACCATGATCGGCCCGGTGGGTCCTGGTCTATTGCCCGTAGTCGTGTGCACACCCCCAACGGAAACCCTCTAGCCACGTCCTTGCACATACATATTACATAATAATGATGACAATTATGGATAATTCTGTCGTAAATTGTGGGGGATGGCATAATCTGGCTAGACTGTCTTTCTGCAGAAATCGCGTTGAAATGAAATTGCGGACTGAAAGGGTCTTGAAGTGGTGGCGTCGTGGTTGATGTGAGGTCCAAATTTAGGAACAGCTCTTCCCCCTTCAGCATAACGCCTATCAGGTCATCCATATGATAACAACGAACTGAATTTCCACCACATATGACCTGGCATTTATACCTGTATTGCCATAATATATCACGAGAATCCCGGGTCGTACGTTGTGACTGGTCGAATTATTGACAATATAAACAGGTCACGATTATCGCATTGTTGCATATAAGACGATAAGTGACATATTAAGGGACTGTATACCAAACGCACGCTTTGAGTTGTAAAAGTGGTACGAAATAATGATGGTACGTGTTCGTCAAAACTCTTACGCGTAGTCGTTTTGCGAAAGGACTTTTTGGCCATACGGATAGACTTACGACTAGGAATAGCTATCCGTATTCGTAATCGTAAACGTGAGGATGCGAAAGGTCTCTATTGACCTCTTTGTGCCACAGAAAGATGAATTCTGGTGATCGAATTTGGGAACTATTGAGGTCCTGAACTTTCTTCGGGATGGAACAACGCCAAATTGTTTACTGTCAGAGTTTTTAAGGAGCTGGGTTGCGGAACATCATAATGTATAGTCATTTGTGTAGCAAGAGATTCAAACATGACGGGTTTTAAACGGTTGTCCCCTGTCGTTGTTGGTTTAAGTTTAATGAGTAAACAACTGAGGTTTTTCTGTAGCAACCTCAAACTTCAATGCGAAGTAGTAATAGTACATTGGCCTAACAGTATTTACATTGACCTAATAAGCCAGTGCATGCTCTTATAAATGCTAGACTGTCATAATATTGAACCAAACAAAGACCCAACACAAGGACGGAACTGCCAATACCTCATTATATTTAAAATCATATTAGAGGAGCGCTATTGACCATACTTTTGTGTGACTATAATATTGTAATTGTGTGTGACATACGGACAATTTATATGCCATATGAAAGTAGAAGAAAGTCGCACTGTAGAACAGGAACATACGTTGAAGATACTGTCCTGGTATTTTTCCACGATAACTATTTGCTAACCATTCCAGTGTTACATAGGATGAACATGTAGATAATGGGGGGGGGGGGGGGTGGTTTATTGCCAGTTTGGGGAGAAACATTGTGAGTTGTGCAAACAATGCGACAATTTTATAATTGGAAACTTGATTAGATACGACATTGCAATTGTTACAGTAATAATTTATACATATTGTGATCGCTTCATACATTCATAAGTGCATTGCGATGACGGATACATTAGTCATTGATTCGGGTATCCCTTTTCGCTGTAGTCATTACATCATCAAACACAATAATACTACTTACACTCGAATTGAAGAATGTGCTTTTTCAAAATACATTGGAATTCCCTGAATAAACTCAACGTCAGGTGTCATAGTGGGTCTAATACTATCATACATATCTTGTCTTCTTTTGTTTAACAAAATGTTTTTTAGGCGGGTGGAGTTAGTTTGCCAACATTATTCTGTACTAGAAATATGATTTTTCTGACATGGTTGGACCCAAGACGATCATTGTGAATGGATGGCCACACTGAAAGTAACAGGAATGTCGAAATGGTTCGTGTGTTTAAGTACCATGTGTTCACCGTAGCTTTGTCATTGTTTGACGAAGAGCTCGATATCTGTGTATATATACTCAATGACTTGTCAGTTTGTGTGTACTGCTAAAAGTTGTGTCACAGTGGTTGCAACTAATTTTACACAACTGCCACTGACGATATGAGTAATTTCAAATTATAAATTATATTAAGCGTGAATACGATGAAACAGACTCCGATGAACATATATACCGAAACTAATTATGGTTAGAGTACTGGTGGCAATGCAGAAGATGCTAAGTACCATGGATTATAGTTTTTGCTGTTATTGTCTTAACTAATTTGCATTATGCTTTAAATAATAAGTATATTGTATTTTTATATACATATGAATCACTGAATATCTTTCGGATCGTTAAGTCATGTGTGGATCTGAAGATGCCGGTATACAATGCAAGGAACACTCAAAATACAAAACTAAAGCTCTCTATATGGCAAACATCATATCCAGAACGACATATGGCAACAACGCATTATGCAAGCATTGTGGGTGCCAATACTCTGACCTTATGTCACACATGTAGCTCCATTGCTTCTCCCGCATATACAGGAACTCAGAAATGAACTCTGGTATAAAATCATAAATATATTCGGAATTCCTACATTTTCATTCCTGGATTTGCTCTCGCCGGTAGGGTTCATCACTTGCGTGTGGGTGTTGAAGTCATCCTACTCGTGTTGAAAGAGCGCATTATATCACGAGATTCATATGGCGTCTGCGGGTGTATATGAGAGCATAACTTTAAATAACATCGGCTTATAACTAACATCTAATAGAAATATAATTGTCCTGTTTCGTATTACGCTATTCCATTGAGAGATATGTAGTTTGGTCGGGGAAGTGTTCTATTGTGATCAAGCCAAATTCCATGAGGATTTCGCTATGAATGTTATTATACACCCGTAAGTGCAAACAACGCGATGCCTCGATGGAACACAAATGCATGCACGTGGGTGTGTCACCGTGTGTGCGTGTATGTATATGAGTGTATGTATATATGTATATATCTCTATATATGTGTTTATGTATGTGAGCATATGTGTATATGTATATATACATACATACAATCGAGCGCATACGACAATACTATACATGTGTATTGTGTACATAATATGATCGCACGTGACACGTAGTGGAGCAACCACACAAATACATCAAACTATCACAACAATTTCCATCTATATACGTAGTTTCCAGCTGTTGCTGTGTCAGTCATGGGATTTCAAAATGTTGAATACTTTCACCAAGTTGGAGGGGCGGATTCCGCGGAACATTACAGTACAACCACCCTGCCACCACGTATCTCGTTAAAACAACTCATACACATCCATGCCAAACTAAAGCTAGCAACTTACCACTTTTATATATATGACAAATATAAATGTTTACATGGGCGCTATATTCCAAAAATATCACTGGGGAAATCTTTCACGCGAACAGTTTCATGCGCTAGCTAGCTAGCTCTTGTCAATAGAACACATCTCTCGTTTGAATCCAGTCTGTATTGTTCTAGAAAATGGTCTTTAGAGAAGTCTCTTAATTACATTTAAGTGTATATATTGTGGAAGGCAGCTGAATTAACTCATTGCCTTATTGCATGGTAAAAAATTCAAACTGATAGTCAAAATGACATTTGAAAACATGATGAAGAATATATTCTTATATGCACTCACTAGTTTTAAAAGAAGAACAAACAAAAGAGGAACAATAAAAACCAAATAAACAAACAACACGTTTGTAGGGAGGGATCCCATATTTAATGTGTGCATATTGTATATAAAATGTCCTTTGGCCATTTTGTATATATAATTGCGTTTAGTCTAGTGATGTGAAATCAGTGTTTCCGGTAAAGACCAAATGTGTCTGGATTCTGGCCCACAAAACCAACTGACGTAAATGACGTCATGGACCATGTCATGACGTCTTCGCTGGTTTTCGGTCAGCTAACCAACGAAAATGGTCAAAATGAAACTAATTCATAAGCCTTCATAACATAGGAATTGTTCAGAAAAACTGAAGTTGCTAATTTCATAACCATCCCACTTGGTCCACTTCCGATTCCGTGATTTCACAATTTGATATTATTGTTCCCAGGATGCTATGCAAAAGCGGGGCGGAAGTCACGTGATTTTTAACCCATTTTTCTTGTCCGGATTTTCATCGCGTCGAAATTCTGTTTCATGGTATTGTAAAAATTAATGACGTCATTCACGCCTAAACATGAAAAGCATGGTTGCTAATATGATCGCACGTGACACGTAGTGGATCAACCACACAAATACATCAAACTGTCACAACAATTTCAATATATACACGTAGTTTCCAACTGTTGCTGTGTCACGGCATGGGATTTCAAAATGTTGAATATTTTCACCAAAGTTGGAGGGGCGGATTCCGCGGAACACTACAGTACAACCACCCTGCCACCACATCTCTCGTTAAAGCAACTCATACACCTCCATGCCAAACTAAACCTAGCAATTTCCCTCGTTTATCTATGACAAATATAAATGACTACATGAGCGCATTATCCCAAAATATCACTGGGCAAATCTTTCGCACGAACAGTTTCATGGGCTCTTGTCAATAGAAAACATCCCTCGTTTGAATCCAGTCTGTATTTTGTTTTAGAAAATGGTCTTTAGAGACGTCTCTTATTGCATTTAAGTGTGTACATTGTGGAAGGCAGCTGAATTAGCTCATGCAGGTCAAAAATTCAAACTGATAGTCAAAAGGACATTTGAAAACATGATGAAGAATACAATCTTACATATACACACTAGGTCAAAAGAAGAACAAACAAAAAATGAACAATGAAAACCAAACAAACAAACAACACGTTTGTAGGGAGGGATCCAGGATCCCATATTTATTGTGTGCATATTGTATATAAAAAGTTGTATATGTGTTATGCGTGTTACTCATTAATTTGTGTTGTTGTATAATAAAGCGTTGATTTGCGTACTGGTGACTAAAAGACTTATCAATGTCAAATATACATTATATACGCTGTTTCCTAACTTCTAACAAAAGCGATTATACGCTGATAGAGCCTCTATTTATGTCCCGTGTTAGTACGGTCCATAAAGCGTTTATGTGTATATATATATGACCAGGGCTTAAGAGCAGTATATCGCTCTTTAGCTATATGGGCCTGACACGCTATACCGTTCTTTAATACCAAACGGTAAAGAGTGGTATACCACTCTTCATCTTTATGGGTATGATACGCTTAAGAACGGTAGGCTATACCGCTCTTTAGCGGTTGGTACCCAGGAACGGTATGGGCCTATCGCTCTTCAGCGCTGGCACTAACGAACTGTATACTGCTATTCAGTGACAAACGTCAAAGAACGGGACACAGGAGTGGTGTACATCGGTATATACCAATATTTAGCTATACATGGTCCTGGCGCGATAAAGAACGGTCTTACATTATCATCCGTACTGCTGATATCCAGTGTCCGACTATAAAGAGCCGTATACCGCTCCTTAGCCCTCATCGCTAAAGAGCGGCATACCGTTCTTGAGCCCTCAGTGCTAAAGCCACTTCGTATATATAATTGCGTCTATAGTCTAGTGATGTGAAATCAGTGTTTCCGGTTGATACCAAATGTGTCTGGATTCTGGCCCTCAAAGCCAAATGACGTAAATGACGTCATGGACCATGTCATGACGTCTTCGCTGGTTTTCGTTCAGCTAATCAACGAAATTGGTCAAAATTAAACTAATCTATAGGCCTAAATCACATAGGAATTGTTCAGAAAAACTGAAGTTGCTAATTTCATAACCATCCCGTTGGTCCACTTCCGATTCTGTGATTTCACCATTTCTTTTGGGATATTATTGTTCCCAGGATGCTATGCGAAAGCTGAGCGGAAGTCACGTGATTTTTAACCAATTTTTGTGAGCCGTTTTTCATCGCGTCGAAATTCTGTTTCATGGTATTGTAAAAATTAATGACGTCATTCACGCCTAAACCTGCGGCGCGTTGTGGTTGCTATCATTGTATTTACTATATCTATATCTATATTTGCGAATGTCTGTCTGTCTGTCTGTGTTCTATATACATTCACAGGAACCATCTAGATGATACGAGAAAGATAACGCCGTTGTTGTCAGGGGCAGAACATGGGGAGGGGCAGAATTTATTTTTGTCGCCGATTGCCACGAAACTTACATATAATCATCCCCATGATATGAAGAATCTAATGGTGTGGTTTAAATATGGCAAAAGTGGCGTCGTTCGAGTCAGGGATGCACGGAAGGAAGGAGAGAGGGGCACCAAAATTGATCAAACTAATTTTAGCGCAGATTTCCACCAATTTGATATATATTCTCCTGAATGATATAAGGAATCTAATTGTGCGATTTAACAACGCCAAATTTTTGTCTTTTGGGTGAGATATTGGGGGGGGGGGTGGACACTAAATTTGATAAGAATGGGTTTAGTCGCCGATTGCCACCACACTTATACAAAAACATCCCCATGGTATGAGGAGTCTAATGGTCTGGCTTAAATCTGTCAAATGTGGCCTCATTCGAGTCAGAAGTGCACTGAAAGGGAGAGGGGCACCAAAATTGATACACAATATTTTTAGCCAATTTCCACCAAATTGATACACGTTCTTATCCACGATACGAGGAATCTAATCGTGTGATTCAAAGACGCCATATTGGTGCTGTCTGGGTGAGAGATGGGGAGGGGAGGGGATGGGCACAAAATTTGATAAAAAATTGTTTAGTCGCCGATTAGCACCAAACGTATAACTAATAATCTCCATGATATCATAAGTGTAATTGTGTGGTTTAATGATGTCACAAGTGGGGTCATTTGAGTAAGTGGTGTATAGAGATGAGACGGACACAAAAAATTATAACAATATGTTTAGCGCCGATTTCCACCAGATTAATACATATTCTTCTCCGTGATACGAGGAATCTTATCGTGTGCTTTAGATACACCAACTTGGTGCCCTCTGAGTGAGAGATATGGGGACCTTGAATTTGATACGAATTTGTGTACTCGCCAATTTTCACCAATTTTATATATATGCATCTCTAATCTCTAATGAGTCTAAGTTTGTGGTTTAACGGTGACAAAAGTGGCACCACTTGAGTCCAAAATAGGGACGGGAGGGTCACAAAAACTGATAAAAAATATTTTTAGTACCAATTACCATCAAATTCAGACACGTTATTCTCAAATGATACGAGAAATCAAATCGTGTTGTCTGTCTTTATGTCTGTCTGTCTGCATGCGTTCTGTATATAACTTCACGGTGTGCAATCGAGATGGCACCGAGGCGTTCTAAGAGGGGTAACTTTTTTACGAGGAAGATAATGGTGCGGGTTAAAATTTTCTAAAGTGACGCTGTAGGAGTAAGGGGAAGAAACGGGAGAGGTCGGAAAAATAAAACAAATATGGTGAAATTGTTTTGTCGCCGATTTCCAACAAACGCATAACATCCGCGATATGGCGCTGTTCGAGTCAGCGTTGCAGGGAAGCATCTATATATAATATAAAATACTGAAGCGATTGTAATACTCCATATGGTATTATAAAGATAACTTGACGTACCGCCTTGTATGTAAGGAATATGTAGTATTGATACACTGACAAATAACTCTGTGTGTGTATGTGTGCACAAAATGTATATGTTCACTTCTAAATATATTATTACTATTAATGAATAATGTTATACATATATAGCAATGATAGTGCTATTATATTTATTTATAATGTGTTTATTGATATTTATTTATAATGTGTTTATTTATATTTATTTATAATAATGTGTATACTATGCTTATATATGTACCATGATATATGTAAATAGTGTACAAATGTTATCTCGATACCTATGTATTATAGGTCATGAGAATAAAGAATTGAATTGAATTGAATCAACAATTGATTTAATAAACTTTTTTTTAGCGCAGATTTCCACCAAATTGATATATTATTCTTCTCTATGATACGAGGATTATAATCGTGTGATTTAAAGACGCCAAATTGCTGCCGTTTGGATGAGAGATATGGGGGGGGGGGTGGTCATAACTATTCTAAGAATTTGTTTAGTTGCTGATTACCACCAAACCTATATATAATCATCTCCAGTATATCATGCATTCACGAGTCTAATGGACGTGGTTTAAATTTGTCAAAAGTGGCGCCGTTAAAATAATGCATGAGGATGGCAGTTGCACCAAAGCTGATACAAATATATTTAGCACTAATTTCCACATTTGGTGTCGTTTGGATCACGGGTGGCGAGAGGATATGCACTATCATTGATAAGATTGCTATTCGCCGATATCCACCTATAAGTTATATTTAGTCACCCAGGCCATCTCCATATCATTTTAAGAGGTTTTGGGCGTTCAAATCTCACAATCTCGACATATGGCGACCCAATTGAGTTACTTGAACAATTATATCTTCTCAACTGTCATATTTATATGTGAATGGCAATCAGGGCACTCACACAATGAGCTAGCATAAAGAGATACATAGACGAAGAGATACACATATTCGTGCAAACTGAGATACTTCGAACCGTCAGAGGATTATATAGAGATGATAACACAATTGAGTCGGTTCCATTCAATACAGTTTCCACAAAAAAGTTACAATTTGTCAAGAGATATGGAAATGTATCGAAGGCCTGTTCAAAAATAGTGGTCACAGTGTGCAGTCAAATATATTTTCTTCTGATATAAAAGAAAACGCAGTCTGACTGGCACATAACTTTTCAGGATCCTCCAATACTGACGTCTGACAACGGTATATCTGCACGATACAGCGGAATTTTTAGAACAGGCTCATCGACTGACATACACAACTCGAAATCTTGCTATGTGTCTGGCTGATATACCTGCGCAGCAACATTTATTTTAAACTGAGAATATTTAGCCAATATATTATAGCACAATGAACAGAGGAGCACCTGGAAATTTCTTTAAAACATATGTATCTTCATGGGTATATGATAGCCAGGTGTCCTCAAGATCTTAGTCCAACCCACTAGATTGATTGATACATCTCTATATGTAAAATCCAATTGTCGTCTTTTATTTTTGCGAACTAATGTGTTTATGATGTTCATGTATCATATTATAACGTCAAGTATACGCAATTGTAAATAAATAAATACTTCATTATTGGTGGAACGGATTAATCGCGATAAACAAAACGACAATCGACAAGGCGAGCCACCACTTGTATTCCATGACTGTAATCATGTTTTGTGATGCTATTTGAATATACAATTTATGACACAGCATGCAGAGAGTTTCACATCACTTTAACCTGGGCAACGCCGGGTAACCCTGCCAGTGTTGTATATAATATCTTAATTCATTGGAGGAATACACAATTCAACGGCTAGTTTGAGCGATATAATTGGCTCCATCGCAAAAATCTGGCCTTTTGTGGGAGAAATCTGTCATGCTCCTAATGTTTTCAACAGTTACTTCGATTACACCCTAACGTTTATGAGATCAAGCAAACTAATTAGTACTCATGACAGGAGCAAACCGGAGCGCAGCTTAGAGTGAAACAGTTCGTTGGTTGTTCGATTGTTATTCCGAGCTAGCTTTCTACATTTTATAGCGAAAACACATTAATGTATCATTTTACGCATGTTGTATAAATTACGGTGATTGATCAGCGAAAAATGTCCCAACATCACAATAACCTCATGTAGGTCGGTTTACGTCCCTAGTCGCCTGTACAATTTGCATATTTAAAATCTAGACATTGTTCTACCCCGACATTCTATTTCTCCGAATGGGCACTTTATACCATGCGTTATATCATATCTATACAACAAGACGACATTCGAAACCAACAACGAACTCCCAGTAGAACCTCTGTCAGTGAAATAGTTCTCTTCTTGCACCCGCACACGATACTAAACAGCTGCATAGTACTTACAAGAAAACCATAGTCAGAAATGGTAACGCCACCAAGATCATATTATTACCATAAATATAAATTACTAGCAGGTTAGCTCGCCACTGGCGGCATTCGTCTCATGGCTTTGTTTCAGAAACATGACATTTTTTTAATTTAACCAAATTTCAAGTCGATAGCTCAACCCGTTTCCGAGATCTGGTCTGCGCATGCGCGAAGCTTGCGTCGCACGGGCTCGGCGACCCAATAAAATTCGTACCCGGGGCAAGATACATTCACATACCAAATTTCAAGTCGATAGCTCCACCCGTTTCCGATATCTCGTCTGCGCATGTGCGAAGCTGGCGTCGCACGGGCTCGGCGACCCGATAAAATTTGTATCCGGGGCAAGATACATTCACATAGCAAATTTCAAGTCGATAGCTCCACCCGTTTCCGAGATAACGCATTCTTTGTTTTTCAATGAGTTAATTCATGGTACCCGTCCTCCCCGTCCTAAACTTCAGAGCGGACAGTCAATTAATCCCGTCGTGAAAGTCGAGATAATTGCATTTCGTCCGCATCCGTATTTCGGACGCATGCGGTCAGTCGTTTAGCCACATCCATTGGAATCCGCATCCGTATTTCGGACGCATGGGGTCAGTCGTTTAGCCACGTCCATTGCAATAAAGAGCGTTATTTGTTAACACCTCCGTATAAGGTCAATATAAAGATCGTTGATGTCTTAACCACCGCAGTGCCGTTTTTTGTGACTGAGTTTGGAGAACGGGTTCTCTGAGCTTCTCCAAAACGCGACCACGGCGGTGTCGGTGGGATTTTACACTTATATATGAAGTTTGAGCTCAATCTGTACACGCGTTTTCGATTCTATGAAGTACCCACACACATATATATATATATATATATAAATATATTGGTTAGATGAATGCACCGCCTCATAATTCCGTTAAAACAACTATTCCTTCAAATTATTACAAAAAACTACGGCTTATTACTGCAGGTTTTTGATTCACCACACCAGAAAGCCTCTAAATGCGGATCAAAAATTAGGTTCCCGCCATAAAATCTTCAAGTGTGCATGGCCCAGCCATTGTTCATACCTATACATCGAACGCAATTAACGCGGTCATAATAGTTACATACTGCAACTATAAGACATCCGTCGAATACACACCCACGAAAACCCGAAATGTGTTGTCCTGCGAGATATCCCATCGCTATAGCTCAATTTGACACGGCCAAATTAGCCTTTCTACAATACCCTAAAACAATAAAGCTTCTCAAATCATCGGCACAATCAATAGAACTTTCACGAACTTGGACATTCCAACTACAGCTTTTACGCGTCTTAAAAAAACCGGAAAAACCAATTATCTATTTACAAAATCCCCATAGGTCCACATATTTCTAAAATTTGCCCAACAGTATACACCGGTGGCGTTAATGAACCCCACGTAATACATTCCCTAATCAGTATATGTGTCCTGCTAAATTGCATGCCCGGGGGTATCTATCACATTGCAACATTCGCTACTGCACTAATAAAGTCACTGTTCTTCAGGAAACAACAATGAGATTGAGTCACAAATATCATAAAATGCCCAAAATATAGTTACCATGTAATTGCGTCGACAGTATATATTACGTATAGATAATATGCTTTGTACAGTACAAAACAAATATGTTATCATGCTTGCGTACTTGGACGTTTATTTTTCGACGTTTGTATTTAAGTTGTACCGCGTGGTATTGTGTTCGTGACATAATTCACATGCAATTTCCACTCACACAGCTGTATCAAGGGGCGTAGTTTTGTTGCTAGCCAAGGACTATTTTTCCCCAGAAAAACTGTCGTAAACGTCTCATTTATCGAGATTTATCGGGATTTTTCATTTCTCCTTGTATATTATAAAAACGCGTTTAAGTCGGTTATTGGAATCGCGACTGGACATTCGTAAACTAAATGTCTCGGCCTGCGGCCTCGACCATCTATAGTTTACGAATGTCCAGTAACTCGTCCATTAAACCTGACATAATTGCGCCATGAAAGTAGTACCTAAACCTCATAAAGCTACATTGCCGTAATAAGAGTAACGTTTATTAGGAAGGCTTTATGTAGGCGATACAGTCAGTGCGCTGTGGATAAATATAGGATAACAAGCACCACCAACTGTCCACCATGTGTGTTTCCGGGATCCATATTAAAGTCGAGCTCCCTTCTTTGAGTGGGTCGTATATTGTATAGTCCGTCAATTTGATATGAAATGCGGACAAGAGAAGCTAGATTTATCTTACAGGCTATAACCTAAAATGTAGTATAATATGAGAACAATATCGTTGTGCGTATATATTTTACGCACCACACAGTTGACGTCGTGGTGCGTCTCCGATTCACCATCACGACTGACGTCATTAACGATTAAATGTGCCTCAATACATTGTAGATCCGAGTAATCCTACGCACTAAATCAAAACAATGTTTTTGATTTTTGTATTAATTTGTTTTGGCATTGTCATCGCAAATGAATCAATTGCATGGACATGATAAATATTTCAGTCCGATATTTTGAAAATAATACGACTATTTGATGCCAACTGGCCGGTGAATCACATTTTGTATACACGAAGCGACAACTTACGCACAGCCACTGTTGCCATCGATGATACGGCTTATCATGCGTTCCCTTGTAACAAAACACCATGGTAAGCACACTCGGGTATTCCAAGTGGAGGGGGTCTGCAATTTTGTTCGAACACTAGACGGGGTGGGTGGGTTGGTTCAAATTAATGGGACAAAAGGTTTTAAAGGCACTCAATCCGATAAACCTCCTCTCAATTACTATTTCAATGGCTTCGGGGGTCAAAAATATTTGATTCGAGTCGAGGAAGTCACCCATCAAAGCTCAGATTTGTTAGATATCGATTTTATTGTTGGTTCAAAATAATGGGACAAAAGGTTTTAAGAATGCTTCTATTATGTAATATGTATGCACTTAACTCTTGGTAGGGAGTTCACCATCAGTTAATAATGAGGGATGACACCAATGGGTAATAATAAAGGTTAGCTTGCTAAATGTTTTCATCAAGGATCTATCAATGCACATTGACATGGAAAGGCTCAGATTTAAATAGTTAAATGTAAACTCTTCAAATAATAATAGACTAGTAAAAAAAAAACAACATAATAAAATAAAACAAAAGTGTTGAAACAAACTTTGATCGATTTCAACGATATTCTGTATATGGGTCTAGGATCACCTCTAGATGGGAGCCGTGAAAATTTCGATGAAAACCATTGCCACCAGCAGCCATCTTGGATTTTACTCTTTGCATCAATAAATCGTTTAACACACCCTACAGAGCTTATCCCTCATCCAATAATCACAAAACTTCATAGGGACCCTTAGTGCGATTTATCGATGGGTGCCTCCCACTTTGTCCCGAGTTCTGTAAAAATCATGGTTGCCAGTGGCCATTTTTAATTTTACTCTTTGTGTGACTAAATCATTTAGCACACCTTACATGACACATTTCTCATACAACCCAAACTTCATATGGATTTTCGAGGTGACGTCTAGATCGGAGCCTCCCTTTTTTCCCCAATATTCGTTTAAAACAAACATATGGTCGCCAGCAGCCATCTTGGTATTCAAATGTCAATCCATCAGTACACCATTCAGCCCACATTTATTGGATAATTGTTTTGAAACCTTACAGTCGTGTTGGTAAATAAAAAGAAGGAATGCTTCTATAATCATGATACGGAACATAGATCAGTTAAAGATCAGGAAAATTGAGTAAAATAGTTATTTGAAGCAGTTTGGCGGGGGGTGGGTCCCTATCTCAGAATCGGAAAAAATACAAATTAAGGGGTGGTGGGTTTTTGTTTTGCGCCTACTGTTCAAACAATTTCTCCTGACCCCCTGGGTATTCTGTGGTATTCTACCAGGGTGAATGGAACCAGGTCATTTTACCAGGGTGTTACTCTCGTAAAATGTATCTATTGAATCGTCACCATATTATACGCATTACGCACACATGTAGACCCACCCATGCACCTTTACGCCAGTAAAACGTTCGCACCGTTGTATTTCACCATGGCATTTTATCGGAATGTAACTATGTATGTGGTAAATTTACCGAGGTACGCTTTCAGAATCTTTAGCCTTTGAGATAACAGATTGGAGGCCATATGAATCACACATGTGGCCACATAAGGTCATAAACTGTTTGACTTAGCTGACTTATATTTAACAATAGCATTGTCCCATTCTGTTAACTTTTGAGTATGACATCGGATACAATTGTTTTCCACTGACTAACTAACAAAATATAATATATTTCTCACAAAAAGAAACAGAAAACTCCACAGTAGTTAATATAATGTGCTATTGTGAAATAGAGTTATCGCTCATGTCCATGTACAATCACCATGGCTTACCAGCTATTCCAAGTAAAGGCATGGCATACCCCACTTACATTATACTCTTGTAAACATGGTGTATTACCATTACATACACACATTAACAACATGGGAGCCTACACCCACAATTTTGAGATTAATTGGACTCCACCTTGCAGAATTGTCCACATTTTGGACTTAAATACACAAAAACACAACCCACCTAAATTGTGTAAGTCTGAACTGCTCCAAGGATAACATACCAGAATTTAGTCTAGAAATTGGACTAAGAATCATACCATCATTCCCCTTGTATTACTTGTATATTATTGTATGGCATTACCTCACCTCATTCGAAATCAAAGGACGTGTTATTAACATTAATACTAGGGAATTAGAACTCAGCTATTCACACAATACATCTCTGATTGTGAACCAACCAATATAAAAAGCAACATAGTTGTAGTGCCACATTTTGAAGTAACTGACGACTGAAGTAAAACGTTTTTAAAGAGTGTTTTTCTCTCTCTCGAAGAAATCTATATTGACTAAATATGGGATGTATTCAGAAATTAAAAAGACAATACACATATTTAAAGAGCGTTTCTAAAGAGCGTTTTTTTCTGAAGAGGTTATTTGTTACAGTGTATGTTCTGATTTACATGGGTTTTACCCTTGTATGTCCCGTTTCACCGGTATTTTACGATAATAAAGTGGGGAACGCATGCCTTTACTTTAAATTTACAAGGGTATGTCTTTCTATATGGGTGTACATTGCATTGACCCGATTATATCATTCTTAACCTGACTTTATCATGATTTACTTTGCATTTACAATCATATGTCCCTTTTAAATGGCTTTTACATGGTTTGTACAAGGGTATACCATTGTTCACCTGACTTTGCCATGAATTAATTGAAATGTACAAGGGTATGTCCTTTTTTACATGGCTTTTACTAGAGTATACCATTGTTACCCTGACTGTAAAATGATTTACTTGGAATGTACAAAGGTACATGTATGTCCAGTTTACATAGATGTTACGTGGCTTTAACAGTGTATATCACTGTAAACCTGACTTTACCATGCCTTTACTTGGAATTGTTCAAAGGATATCATTATAAACCTGACTTTACCAGAGTAGAGCCTGGTAAACTATGGTTTACCTGGATTTTACCAGAGTGTTTTATTGCAAATATGACGTAACCACATGCTACTAGAGTAAAGCCAGGTAATATTTACTCACCAGAAAATTATGCTATTTGGAGACCCTGCTCTACGTGATTGCGACAATGACAAAATGTTCTTAGCTGTACACATCATTCATCCGTGAGACAAAACAAGATTTTATTGACTAACTCTTGCAAACATATATACAAGCCAGCTATTGATCCAAACAAACACGACTTTCAACTAACACGTATATAAACTCAAGATTAACCCGGGAGAGGGGAAAGAGAGGTGATATGCACATGTATATATGTTCAACTTGCTTTTGGTAGTCATGTTGCAATGCCGTTATTTCTTGATTTATTTTTCAGTGCAATAACAAACTGTATTTGTTCTCCAATCCCATTGTATGTATACAAAATGTATCTGACATTTCCTATGTGTTAATGCTTTAGACAAAGAAATATGTTTAAACTAAGCCTGGTAAACCCATGTTTACCGGGCCTTTACCGGAGTGAGTGCATAAGGGTTTCGCGTTTATATTTGAAAGATATATAGATACATTTATAGTATGATGCTGTATTCGACATAATTGTGTATCACTCATAGAATACATACAGTTGGAACAAAACTCACCTCTTGGTGGATTCTCACATATGGCCCCAGAAAAACCTTCTCCACAGAGGCAGTGTGTCTTGTTGCGTGGGCGGCCATACATACATGGACGATCCTATAAGAAATGAGTCAATATACAGGTTTACAGTTTGAAAAACACATCACATTACATCAACTAGCGAATAAAGAATGGTGTAGTTAACTGCATTCCATATCGTGCCGTATATATCGTCGAGCAATGACGAATCTAAATGGAAATGCCAGTTAAAGTTGATTCATTGGAGTGGTGAGAGATAAATTCATCTTCACACCACATTATGAGTACTCGACTCACGATGTAGGAACTGTTACATTGGATATCATTCTATTGTCGGTTTGTGATGGTTCAGAATTATTTTTTTGCGGTTCCTTCTGATTAAAATAAGACAATTCCTGGAGATTTGGACAAGTAAAACTCAAATTTTGAGCCATCTAGATGCTAACTCGATTCATTTCCATTTCCATCACAATGTGGTTACAAAGAACGTGATAATAACGAACATTCCACTGTGCAAGTCACAACAACGACGAAAACCGCGAATTGTGATGTATGTGTGGGTTCTCGATCGATCATGTCGGTTCTTTCCTCATTTAATCCGTTTTATACGGGAAATACTATGACTAAAAAATATCTGTGCAACTGACACTGACGTGAAAATAACAAAGTACACACAATGAAATATGCTTAAGTTGATATTGTACTGTCGGTGAGTTACACTATATAGCGTGATCGTTGAAGTTGGATTTGGGGATCTATCCGGAAGAAATTGGATTATAAGCTTATTTTGGTGTCACTCGACGCCAAAAAGCCCCAGGATCAACATATACAAAATTCGCAAAAATTCCCTTTAGGGCAAACTTTGTTATCCAAGATGGCGCCCAACGTGGTTTTCTATATTGGATTAGTTCTCGACGTACATGTATGTCGTTATACGATATATTGTGGCAACGGATTTACGCAGTTTTACTAGTTTGTGTGAAATTAGAGTTCAGGCGGGGGCGAATAGAGTGACACGGATATAAACTAATACAATCGCCGCTATGAAATATGCTGTCCAAATGGCCGCATACCACGAATAAAGATACATAGTGGATAACCACATAGGAGTGAAACTATGTATTGGTAATATACAAGTTAGTCTGGTCGTTGAAGCATTGGACCTAGAACAAATTGTTTACAAGCTGTTTTTGGTGTCATTTTGTCGGGCAGAACCCGGGGAACAACATATCCAAAATCCGCTGAAATCCGCTTTGGGGAAAATTTTCTAGAGCATTTTGAAAAAAAGGTCATATTTGTGTTTTTTATGTATGATTTTCCGTTTCTTATGAAATATACACATGAATGTCATTTAAATTAAAGTTATACAGATGGCAGGAATATGCAACATAAACAAATTATTATTGTTGCCATGACAGACGTATGTTATTTCGTGTACAATTTGATTGTAAAAATTCAAAATGGCGGACAAAATGGCGACCGAAATTGGTAAAATTGGACAATTTTCACTAAATTTCACCAGATCGTTTCCATTTATAAGAAATTTGGTTTAAATGTCCATTTGTGCCAACATACACCATTTTAAATCAATGTCTGATAATTGTGAGCCATATCACGAGGATTGGGAATTTGGGCCCTTCAAATTCGAAAAAGATTGTACTAAATTTCGAAGAAAAATCAAATATTATTTTAATGCCCAGAATAACCGCAAATCGAACACACCAGTGTACTTAATACCCATAAGACGTCAGATATGAACCACTAGTGTCCATTTTAGCAGAAACTAGGCAATCACTTTCAAAAATAGGGACACTATGGCTACTGAAAGTAGTATAATTTGGAATTTTGTTAAAGTTCACTAGATTGTTTACATTTAGACGAAAACTATGTAGTGGTTAGCACAACAGTAAATTATGTCGGACCCTAATCCGATAATAATGAGCTGTATGTCGAGAATTTGTCCCTAAAGTGTCCCATAATGGCGGCGAATATTGCAATCGAAAGTCAAAAATATATATTTCGTCATTGATTTTTAACTAAATCTTCTCATATCCCGTATCGAATATAATTTGATTAGAGTCCACATCAACCAAACTAGTATCGAAATACATCAAATGAGTGTCAAGAACAACTTAACGCGTGTCCCAAACCATCCAAGGAGTGTAAAACCACTCAACCGCCTTCTTAATAATATACCAAATTAATCAGTGAGTGCCCCAGTCCATAGAAGGGGCATTCCAAATCAGCCAACGAGTGTCCCAAACCACATAATATGTAACACAGTCCACCCAAATAGTGCCAAAAACCATCCAATTAGTGCCTAAACGAGTCCAATGTGTGTTCCATACCATCCAGCGATTGCCATATGTCACCCATCGAGTGTCCGAATTCATGTATGGGGTGTCTCAAATCACCAAGTGTGTACCACAAACCATCCAATGTGTGTCTCAAACCAACAGATGAGTGTCCATAATCACCCAATGAGTGTCCCAGGCCACACGGTGATTATCAAAACCAGCAGGAGTGTATAAAACGTCCAACTAGTGTCTCAGACCACCCACTGAATGCCCCAGTCATTTAATAGGTGTCCCAAACTAGTGCACAAAACCATCCTTCAAATATATCAAACTATGTTTTGGTAAACTCATTGAATGGTTTGACAAACTCACTTGATCGTGTGAAATACTCGATGGAGGGTTTTGTACACTATTGTAGATGTATTGATATGACAGTTGGTTGTTGGTTCGCAACACCAGTCCTGTGCAGTTGGTGGATAGGGAACTTGTTGGATGGTTTATGAAGCTAGTTTTATGGTTTGGGTCAACCGCTGGGTAATTTGTGACTTCAGTTGGATGATTTTGGGACACCAATTGGGTGGAGTGTTCACATTGAGTGGTTTGGGACACTCGCTATAGATTTTAGATACTGGTTATGTGCATTGAGACACTGCGTGGCCGATTGGGTCACTGGTTGGGTCGTTTGGGACACTACAGTTGAATGGATTGAGACGACAGTTGTATGTTGTATGACATATGGCATGGGCTACACATTGGACGTCTGTCTATCGTGTGGTTTCGAACACCAGATGGATGGTTTGGTGACCGGTACACCCATTGCGTGGTTTGGGGCACTGATTGAGTGGTTTGACACACTCAATTGGTGCTCATTGTGTGTTTTACTCATCTGATGGTTATGGACACTCATTGGATATTTTTGGAACCTACTGGATGGCTTGGGACACACCTATTATGTTGTTTCGAACATAGGTTGCAACGTATGGAGCACTACTGGTGTGGTTTGGGAACATTCGTTGTTTGGTTTGGGTCCTTAATCAGGTCGATTGAGACACTCATTTTGTGGCTTGTGACACTCATTTTGGGTGAGTTGGAATACCAAATGCATGGTTTTGGGACTATATGTGTGAGTAATGACACCAGTTGAGTATCGTTTGGGGAGCTACCTACCTCAGTCTACATCAGTCTGGTGGTTTGTGAAACTCGTTTGGTAGATTGGGACACCCTGTCGATGGTTTGGAGCAATGTTTGGATTTGGGGCGCCCGTCGTATGGATTTGGGACCCATTTGGATACTCACATGTTGGTTTTTTTTTGGATACCAGATGGTTTTTGTAACTCTGTATATGGTTTGGCGGACTCGTTGTGTGGTTTGGGACAATCATTTGATGTATTATGAAACTATTGGTGGCTTTGCAAACTCGTATGGTGGCATATATGACTACATATGGCTATACGTTTATTCGATATCGTAAGAAAAAAATACACTTCAATTGTTCACTTCCGACTGCCATTTTCGCTGTCATTTTGAAGACTGCTTAGACATCGAATTGCCCAATCCTCGGGATATGACTTACTATAACGGATTAGGATTCGCCATTGTATAGTATTAGGGTCAATTTATGCAGGAAATGACAGGCATAATTATGCTATGGCAACAGGAATAATGCGTTTTGTTTTTGAAGGTTTCTGTCACATTAATACATTTAGAGGACAATGTAGTGAATGGTAGTACACTCCAGGAAATTGCCGCCATATTGCCCCGTAATATTCACGGCCACATGTTAGCGACAAATTAGTTGGAGCAGACATCATTACGAAAAAATGGGTCCCCAGTCTGGAGAAGCATTTTGGCAGACCTGGTTCCCAGACAAATATTCCAATTTTCACCATTTTCTTACATATTTTCTTCATTTGTATCTAAATTAACGACTTTCCCTTCATTAGACGCATGGATATTTTGGATATATTATTATATGGTCACATTTGGCAGTCAGGGAACTCGACTGAGCGTTTATGGTCGGCAGATTTGTTTATTAAAAAAATTCCAATTTTCACCATTTTTGTTTACATATTCCAGTATTTTGACTCAAAAAGTACGACTTCTGGTTCATGGGGATTTTGGATATGTTATTATATGAGTATATTCACACTCAAAAAGACCGAAAGCAAATTTTGTTCACGGTTGGGCGTTTCCTTCCTTCCGTTTGACTGGACTAATAAGGAACTGCAAACTTGACACAAAAAAGACACAAATAGGACCCTATTTCAAAGACATGTGGAAAATTTCCCCCAAAGCGAATTTTGGATATATTGTTCCCCATATTCTGCCCAACAAAATAACACCAACAGCTTGTTACCAATTTAACATAGGTTCACCTTAAAATCTGAGTCTCAACCAGAAAATTACAGTTTTCACCATTTTTGTTTACATATTCCTGACTTTTCACCCAAAAATGACGATTTTCCCACTCTGGTATTCACGGGGATTTTGGTTATGTTATCATATGGATATAGTCACATTCAAACACACCAAACGACATTGTATAGTAATGTGTTCACGGTTAGGTTTTTCTTTCCATCAGATTGACTAGACTAATAAGGAACAGCAAAATTTACACAAAAAGCCATAAATAGGACCCCATTTCAACGAGCTGTAGAAATTTTTTCCCAACGCGTATTTTAGCGGATTTTGGATATATTGTTCCCCAGATTCTGCCCGATAAAATAACATCAACAACATCTTGTTTCCAATTTAATATAGGTACACCATAAAATCTGAGTCTCAACCATAAAATTACAATTTTCACCATTTTTGTTTACATATACCTGTCTTTTCACCCAAAAATGACGATTTTCCCACCCTGGGGTTTACGGGGATTTTGGTTATGTTATCATATGGATATAGTCACTTTCAACACACCAAAAGACATTGCATAGTAATTTGTTCACGGTTGGGTTTTTCTTTCCATCAGATTGACTAGACTAATAAGGATCAGCAAAATTTACACAAAAACCAATAAATAGGACCCCATTTCAACGAGCTGTGGAAAATTTTCCCCAAGCGGATTTTAGCGGATTTTGGATATATTCTTCCCCAGATTCTGCCCGACAAAATGACTCCAAAAACAGCTTGTAAACAATTTGTTCTAGGTTCACCTCAAAATCGAGTCTCAACGACCAGACTAAGTCAGTTGTTAAATATCTTGATATGTACACAGATAATTAAATATCAGTCTGAAGGATTTATCAGTCACTGCAACTCAAATCAAACTCCCGATGACTTATGTCATTAGAGTACGATAATAAACCATACAGATATGTCACAATGCTTATAATACTGTAAAGAAACACTCGTATCTTCAACAAATTAGCACCGCGTCTCTCCAGATCAAAGACACGGTACACCGTACAGTTTGTGTAATACTAATTTTAATGCCGCTAACAAACCGGTAGACAATTTTGTTCAAATTACTTCAGTCGCCACTTTACAACTGGAATAATTCGACCACGCAATTCACACTATTATGTTTCAGTATCCTTTTGTGTGAAAATATCTTACCATTACCATCCACATACTCGTGTTAAATATCAGGTTATCGTCGTTTAAAGATGTTAGTTAGACACTGAACATTCGCGCATTGATGTTTCTATTAGTGTACAGCAGCTATTTGTAGCATTAGGGAGAATGTTAAACACGGTGATGCGGTTGCAGAAAACGTAGTAAGTTTCGACTTGTGGCCTTGGTGAATACAATTTCTGCCACACTTAAGGTATGTAGGCAATTTTGGTCAAGATTATAATTTATTGAAGATAGTCTATGATACTACTTTGTGTTTTTATTAATTGTGTTCATAGTATACCACTATGCATTCTTGTGATAAATCGAAATATTCGTGTTTCATCACTTGATCGGAGGCAACTGTTGGATAGCAGTGAATTTGAAAAGGTTTGATGTTGTACATATCAAAATAAATAATGATACATGTAGGTCACATTCGTGAGAATGCTCTAGTACATAGTTATGCTTCTCGGAAAGGTCACAGAATCAATAATCTAGGTGCGGATGGAGGGGGTTTCGCCTTAAACAAGGAATTATTGGGACTAATGTTTTCTTATGGTAAAATTATCACTTGTTCCGAATCCGTTTGCCGCACGGCAAAAAGTGGCAGCCAAATGCTAATTTTGGAAATATTTCCAAGGTCACCCCTCCAAATTTAACGCCGCTTATTTTCGACTGCCGCGTGGTGGTTAATGCAACACCAACCGTTCATAAATAGTCAAACGCCGAGTGAATCGTCTTGCAATGAACGAGTAGACAATGGGTTGATATGTTCTGAATGTAAATATCGATTTCTCTAAACTGTCATGACATCCTGATTTGTAACAATGACTTGATCGTTATGTGTGACCTTGAAATTTCAAGATCAACATGGTATGTGGAAATATCGGCTATCACAAGTGTTTCCACAAACAACTTAAAACTTTTAGGTAGTTATTAAATTATTCACGATATGCACTATTTAATGTAACATTTACAAATACCCGATTATCAGCTTTACCATGGAAACACAACTGGACTTTCCAAAAAAAAAAACTAAAAAGATTTCTAATGCAGTACATATTCTGCTATCCAGTTAAAGGGGTACTGTACGCCATTTTCAATAAATTCCCGGTGATAACAACGATCTATTATCGATACTATATAGAAATATAAGTAATTTGAGTCGAAGATGTATTCTGTAAACGCTCAGGTTAATAGGCTATCTTAAAATTTAATAATTTAAAAGTTAATAATTTAATATAAATTGATTTTATGGCTCCAGCCATAAAATGGCGTCTCTTAAAATTCGAATTTCCGTGTACAAAACGTAATCAAATTATAATTGAGGGATACTGGATTAGGAAAACAATTTCACACACGATCGTTTGAAACATTATGCTTATACGGGGAGAAAACCCAAGCCACTCATTGACTAGCGACGGTACACTAACTTAAATGAGTATATGGGACTACTAAGCATATAATATAATGTTTATTTGATTCATTTGGTTGAAAACTTTACAAAAATTACTCGACAACGACAATTTGTATTTTTGCATTCCGGTAAATTTGCCATCCGTAACAATACTTCGTACTCAACAGACTTTCAAAAAATGGAAAAGTTGTTACCTTATTCTCCGACTCGGGGATTATAGAAACCAACAACAACATCTTGGGTACAGTACCCCTTTAACTAAAGGCATACGTGTTGCAATTAGTTCCGGGTTGACCCCATTTTTCTGCTAGATCGCCTATACTAGATTATGTGTGACACACTGTGCATGCATTGGGACAATCTCCGGTTGGTTTGGAATACTAGGTCATTGGAATCATTGCGTGGTTTAACAGTACTTAGATTTTTTGGGACACTCTTTGTGTGGTTTCAGACACTTATTTGATAGATTTTGATACCAGATGGGTGCATTACAACCTATGAACTAGAGGACTAATTGTCTATAAATTATCTATATCCACATTTCCGAATATCTGTCTGTCTGTTTGTCTGTGGTCTATAGAAATTCACGTGGGACCATCTAGATGGAACCAAATGGGTCTAACAGGGGTAACTTTTTACGAGGAAGTTAATGATGCGGCTTATAATTTTCTAAAGTGAAACTGTTGTTGTTAGGGGCAGAAGAGGCGGAGGGGAAGCAAAAAATATGTCGCTGATTTCAACCAAACTTATACATATTCATCTCCATGATATGATGATTCTAATTATGTGGTTTAAAGATGTCAACATTTGCGCCGTTTGAGTCAGGGCTGCACGGAAGGGGAGATTGGTACAACTATTTTATCGCCGATTTCCACCAAATTCATAAACATTCTTCTCCATGATATCAGGACTATAATGGTTTTGTTTAAATATGTCAAGAGTGGCGCCGTTCGAGTCAGAGGTGCACTGAAGGGGAGGGGCACAACAATTCATAAAATTTCCACCAAATTGATACACACATTCTCCTCCTTGATACGGAGAATCTAATTGTGAGATTTTCAAAAACGCCATATTTGTGCCTTTATGGTGAGTGATTGGGGGGGGGGGGGGGTGGCACTAAATTAGATAACAAATTATTGTCGCAGATCAACACAAAACTTATACATAATCATTTCCATACTATCAGGAGTCTATTGGTGTGGCTTAAAGTTGTCAGGAGTGATACAAATAATTTTAGCGACGATTTCAACCAAATTTAAACACATTTTTCTACACTATACGAAGATGCTAACCGTTTGATTATTAAGACGACGCATTTGTGCCGTTTGGGTGAGAGATGAGGGTCACTAAATTTGATAATAACTTGTTTAGTTGCCGATTTCCACCAAACTTATACCTAATCATTTCTATGATTTCAGGAGTCTAATCGTGTGGTTTAAAGATATCAAAAGTGCCGCCTTTTGAGCCGGTATGCATGCAGGGGCACGAGAGATGGATTCTACAATCGACAAAACAAGTATGTTTATCGCCGATTTCCACCAAATTGATACACATTCTTCTCCATGATATAAGAATATAATCGTGTGATTTCAAGATGCATAATTGGTGTCATTTGGATGAGAGAGAAAGGGGCACTAATTCTGATAAGAATTTGTTTAGTTGCAGATTACCACCAAAGTTATACATAATCATTTGCATGATATCAATAGAGTGGCTTAAAGCTGTAAAAGGGTGGCGTTATTCGAGTCAGTGGTGCACAGAAGGGGGAGTGGGGCACCAACATTTATAAATATATTTTTAGCGCCGATTTCCACCAAATTGATACACATTCTTCTCCTTGATATGAGAAATCTAATACTCTGATTTAAAGACGCCAAATTGGTTCCATTTGGGTGAGAGATGGGGGAACTAAATTTGATATGAATTTGTTTAGTCACCGATTTCTATATATATAGTCATCTTCACAATGAGTTATAATTGTGTTGTTTAAAGATGTCAACATTGGCGCAACTTTAGTCGTGGATAGGAAATAGAGGATCACAAAAACGGATAACAAATGGTCACACTCTGTCTAAAAGGCACTTAACTACTCTATATAATAATACACATAGTCGCCAAATATCATCTTCCAGATCCACTCCATATGATGGAAATAATAACTGATCAAACAACAGCTAACACATGAACATCATTGTGTAAACAAAAAGCCATACACCATCACTGGCACAATATCAACATCGAAGTGTTAGTAACAAAAGGTCACTAAATAAAATTATGATCCATCCACAAAATGATTCCGCCCACACACCCCATCTAGTATGTGCATCAGCAAAACATTCACCCGCTGCCTCCCAAATATCAATCATTAAGATGTGACTAATGGCAAACAGGCAATCAAACATATTTAATATATATGTAAGTGCAGGGCATATTATACTCACCCTCTCAAAATACAGACTTCCGGGTACCGACGATATCAGCTTGTTACAGACCCCGTTAGCAGAATCACTGCCGATCTCACACAGAAATCCATTTCCGTTCGGCTTGACGGTCGCGGCATAGCACACTGGAGTCCCGGCACATTTCATGATGCACTGTGTTTGTGACACGGCAAGAAATACTCCCAGTGATTCCAGAAAGTTGTACCCAACATCATGTGCACAACCGGAGATGATTTTGTAAAGAGAGAATTCAACTGATGAGGCAGAGCAAAGAATAATGACGTTGCAATAAATCACAAACACTACAATTTCTATGAAATGCATCAAAAACTTGGTCTTCAGAAATTCCAAATTCATGTTTTTTTGTTCGATATGTATCAATTAGCCTCCGTGAGAATTATTTTAGTGATGACAAGTAGTTTTAACCCACAGAATAAGATCTGTCGGTGTGTTTCGAGACGGATTTCGTTCGGTTGTTCACAGTAATGTTCACAGTATTGTGGTTTTGAGCATAATGATATTTACAGGAACCAGACGCCGGAGAACACAAGCTGCACGTACCAATTTATGCGTTATGTGAAGTGGACCCACACGTGACCTGTTTCTTTCATTCTGATTGCTGGAGTATATATAGATCGAGTTGTGTACGTCGATTTTCCGAGGCACCAACTCTCTTCAGTTGGAGATCGGATACTATAGCATTGTAACAGGCGACATCTTGGAGTTGCGTGGTCGGACAATATAGATACGTCGGTTGAATCATTCCCTTATAGAGATACAATCAGTGAAGATGGATGGTGACGTATTTGTGGCATCACGACAATCGGCACCTCGTCGAACTTCGGGAGTCCTGTATGCCAACGTGCATAACTAATTACTTTCAGTGTCTTGAACATCGATACTGGTGTGCTGACGATGGGCGCTGTGTGGTTAGAATATGACATTGGTCGATATATGTAGCAGTAGTATAGTCTACCTATTCTAGTATACCGTTTGACTTGACTTTGCTCAGCTCCTGTTCCTGTGCCATCAGGGTTATAGGTCACAACGCGTGGGTGTATATGGGTGAAGGTTATCACGAGAATAGCGCCTAATTATCACGGGTAATAAACAATGCGTGTATGTCTAGCTTTCTTTTGTTGATCGCGGGTACTAAACAATGCGGGTATGTCTAAATGATATCTCTCTCACGTTAACCCTACCGCTTATCGCCTATTCATGTAATATGAAAGAAAATATGTACTCGGGTGACTGCTATCAGAGGTATATATTAATCACGAGAATAACTCGCCAGCGTCGCGCGCGGTAGCGATAAACCAGATCGCGTGTACTATACACAGTGGTAGATAATAGCGAGCCCGAAACGAGACCCCGCATGGGTCTCGTTCGCGAGCGATAAGCATATACGTGTACGCGAAATCAACGCTATACTATTCGATGTTTTGGCGGGAAATCTATAAATATCGATTTGTTTCTAAATATACTGACCTATTTAAATTAACGTTACTTATCAATTGCCAATCAAAATTAACGTTACTTATTAGTTACGACGTTGACCTAGTGACCTAGAGACTACAGACTCCAGTATCCGGTTCCACCTCAAAGTTCATAATAATTAACATAAGTCATAACTGATTAAAGTGGTCAAGAGCAAAGGTGAGTTAGACTCCATTATAAATATCGAAATATTGTAAATTTGTGGATGATATTTTTCCATAAAAATGTCAACAACTTACATTACATTTGTTACAACTTACAAGAGACGAAAAGTGCTGAAATTCGAAACGGCAATTGTAATTTGTAGTAAGTTGTAATTGTTCTGTAAAGGTTTTGTGTTCATATTTCATTCAATTATTACAAATATTTGACTCGAAACACAATTCTAGTTTGCCTATTGTACATTTGGAGCTTGTCTTTAATTTTCTATAGACGTTTTCACATAAAAGATCGATGGAATAGTGTCAAAGCTCGAAGCCAACAAACCGGAATTATATTTATAACTTAATCAACCAATATTCAGCGGTTCCCCTTTAAATCGACGGTTACCAAGGAAATCCAAAGTACTGCTCATCCTAACATCGGCGAGATAAAAAATAGTTCGCAACATTTTTATCATTTGAGTCATTATATTCACACAGGAAAGAAGGAATATAATTATGTAGTGTATTAGGCCAAATTTGTGTTTTTGTGCAAAAGCGAATGAAATACAAGCTTGTGCAATTTGTGGTGAATTATTACGCAAAACAATTATGTCAATAGTCCGCAGACATGACATTGAAATGTCTATTTTTTGTGTAATCTGATCGACAGAACACGAATATTTGTCAAGACGGAGAAATGCACATCACTGTCACTGTGGTAAGCATTTTGTGCCAATTTACGAACACCATTTGAACATGATATTTGATAGAAAAGTTTAGCCAGACAAGCCACAACTTGGCACAAGAATGTTCAAAGGTTGCCGACGATTTTCAATATCAGCGATTTCGCACAAAAAATAACAATGGCAATGCCTTTGACAAATGACCGCTAAATTGCTAATCATGATATAAATTGAGAAATGATGTTTCGCAAGATGAACTACATGTAGATGTACTATTTTAATGTATGCAAAATAGCATGACAATACGAATAATCAGTAAATAGAAGTTTATGCATGTTTAAAATTAATTTTCCTAAATTCGCTGCATCTGGACTGTAGCCTGTAGGTCACTAGCTCAGTACTGACAGTAGCTGTTGTCAGTGTTGATATTTCAGTGCAGCAACCAATTATGGTTAGAGGCACACTGGTCCAGGTGCTACCACGGCTGAGTAACTTTAAATTAACCCCTGTGGTACTGGTACAGTCAGTGGTAGGGCCTGACGAAGATTCAATTCAATTTCGAATCTTAGTTCTTACATTCTGATTTGAAAGCGGTCGTGTGATTAGGGATATTTCGAATCTTTGTATACCACTTACAAGTCTTTAATCACCGGGAATAGACTGCCTCCCAGTCCCGGCGCTGGTTACTCGTGGAAGGTCTGTGTGTTACTCGTGCAACCTGCAGGTACCGGTAGGTCTGTGATGGTTCACGTGTTCATCACGGTTGTACCATAATCGTGGCGCAGTCTAGTGTTGAAACGATTAGTGAATTTCAAAGTCGACTAGTCGAGGCCCAAAAGTCACGTTGCGTCGACTAGTCGGTACCCGATATCAAAACTTTCAAACATAACATGGTACGGAAAATTCATTGTACATGGCGTACACTGATGACTGATGCAATGACGGTCTATTGCATAGCGCATTTCCCTGCATAGACACCAATTTATTTGGGAAATAATACAGTAAACATCTTAATATTTATCCAACACACTGAATGTAATTATATAAATTAGACATGTGGTGGATAATGATTAAAAACACGATCATTTATACAGGTTTTAAATTTATTATCGGCGTTCGAGATTTCGTTTAGGGATCACCAATAAACTGGTGCCGAGCGGTGTCACTATAAAATGTTAATGTTCCGACTAAATACGCCCTATAGTATAGGCTACGACGTTGTAGAATACCGGTACGATAACCAGTTCTTAAATCCAGTATCATTTATATACGGTAGCACCAATGACGTCACCTTAACTTCATCCTTAAGCGACCTTCACACAGATCGCATCATAACCCGATGGTGCGAGATCAATTGAAATATACACAGTGTCTAGATCAAAGCGGTCTCCGACAAACGATAAAGCCGCATCAATCATTGCCATCATGTCGCAGTGATGTCTTTGACCTCAAACGACGAGTGAGACATTGTCTTGTCAATTTCATTCTTTCAATTAATAGTCGGGTCACCATCTATATTAGTACTAGTAACACTGTCAATTCCGGGTGTCACCAAACGTTATACTTACCGTAACTTACACGCAGTTTATGCCGGAATCGATCTTGAAAATGTTATACATGTAACTAATACACTTTGTCCCCACATCCGGTTGTAACTACCGGTAGCTGATTGGCTACAACGCCACGTTTAAATCACCATGTCCCCCGTCACCCTTGATGGCGGGGTATAAGAGAATGTGCGCCAAACATCGGGGGTATATGAGCACGTGAAACATCAGGGGTATGTGAATGACCCTTGAACTCGCAGTTTCCACCAATCGTGATGTTGCTCTCGCACTCCGAATTTGACGTCACCTGACCCCGGGTCCTTAGGTCAGCTACTGAATTATTAGCTCAACTTACTTTGTAAGTTTGAGCTATTGCCATGGGTTGGCGTCCGTGTGTCTGTGTGTTTGTCAACAATTTCCTTTGGCGCGGGCTACAGGTCGTACCTTTGGTTTGATCTTTATGAAATTTGTCAAGAATGTTGACATTGACATGTAGATGGGAACGAGTCATTTTGGGGTCATTCGGCCAAAAAACATGGCCGCTGGCGGCCATCTTGGATTTCAAAATTAAATCTATTGGCGCGGTCTACAGGTCGTACTGTTCGTCTGATCATCATGAAATTTGTCATGGATGTTAATATTGACATGTAGATGGGAACGAGTCATTTTGGGGTCGTTCTGTCAAAAAACATGGCCGCCAACAGCCATCTTGGATTTTACTCTTTGCATGACTAAATCCTTTGGCGCGGGCTACAGGTCGTAGCTTTAGTCCGATCTTCATGAAATTTGTCATGGATGTTAACAATGACATGTAGACGGGAACGAGTCCTTTTGAGGTTATTCAGCCAAAAAACATGGCCGCTGGAGGCCATCTTGGATTTCAAAATTAAATCCATTGTGCGGGCTACAGGTCGTACTATTCGACTGATAATCATGAAATTTGTCATGGATGTTAATATTGAAATGTAGATGAGAACGAGTCATTTTGGGGTCGTTCGGCCAAAAAACATGACTGACAGCTGCCATCTTGGATTTTACTCTTTACATGACTAAATCCTTTGGCGCGGGCTGCAGGTCGTAGCTTTAGTCGGATCTTCATGAAATTTGTCATGGGTGTTAATAATGACATGTAGATGGGAACGAGTCATTTTGAGGTCATTCAGCCAAAAAACATGGCCGCCAGCAGCCATCTTGGATTTTACTCTTTGCATGACTAAATCCTTTGGCACAGCTACATGTACATGTAGGTTAGACATTTCAATTAGCACCTTTCCTATTCCTCCATTTACTGTCAACCATTAAATTATTCCCTTACCTAAGTTGAGCTACAGTGTCATTGACACTTTCATTCTTATTGGTGTGAATTAATCCGATAACCTATGAAAAACACACTTCAATTAAGGAGACATGGTTATTGTTGTGAGGACAACATCGTTATCTCCGGCAACATCGTGGTGAATTATTACGCAAAACAATTATGTCAATAGTCCGCAGACATGACATTGAAATGTCTATTTTTTGTGTAATCTGATCGACAGAACACGAATATTTGTCAAGACGGAGAAATGCACATCACTGTCACTGTGGTAAGCATTTTGTGCCAATTTACGAACACCATTTGAACATGATATTTGATAGAAAAGTTTAGCCAGACAAGCCACAACTTGGCACAAGAATGTTCAAAGGTTGCCGACGATTTTCAATATCAGCGATTTCGCACAAAAAATAACAATGGCAATGCCTTTGACAAATGACCGCTAAATTGCTAATCATGATATAAATTGAGAAATGATGTTTCGCAAGATGAACTACATGTAGATGTACTATTTTAATGTATGCAAAATAGCATGACAATACGAATAATCAGTAAATAGAAGTTTATGCATGTATAAAATTAATTTTCCTAAATTCGCTGCATCTGGACTGTAGCCTGTAGGTCACTAGCTCAGTACTGACAGTAGCTGTTGTCAGTGTTGATATTTCAGTGCAGCAACCAATTATGGTTAGAGGCACACTGGTCCAGGTGCTACCACGGCTGAGTAACTTTAAATTAACCCCTGTGGTACTGGTACAGTCAGTGGTAGGGCCTGACGAAGATTCAATTCAATTTCGAATCTTAGTTCTTACATTCTGATTTGAAAGCGGTCGTGTGATTAGGGATATTTCGAATCTTTGTATACCACTTACAAGTCTTTTATCACCGGGAATAGACTGCCTCCCAGTCCCGGCGCTGGTTACTCGTGGAAGGTCTGTGTGTTACTCGTGCAACCTGCAGGTACCGGTAGGTCTGTGATGGTTCACGTGTTCATCACGGTTGTACCATAATCGTGGCGCAGTCTAGTGTTGAAACGATTAGTGAATTTCAAAGTCGACTAGTCGAGGCCCAAAAGTCACGTTGCGTCGACTAGTCGGTACCCGATATCAAAACTTTCAAACATAACATGGTACGGAAAATTCATTGTACATGGCGTACACTGATGACTGATGCAATGACGGTCTATTGCATAGCGCATTTCCCTGCATAGACACCAATTTATTTGGGAAATAATACAGTAAACATCTTAATATTTATCCAACACACTGAATGTAATTATATAAATTAGACATGTGGTGGATAATGATTAAAAACACGATCATTTATACAGGTTTTAAATTTATTATCGGCGTTCGAGATTTCGTTTAGGGATCACCAATAAACTGGTGCCGAGCGGTGTCACTATAAAATGTTAATGTTCCGACTAAATATGCCCTATAGTATAGGCTACGACGTTGTAGAATACCGGTACGATAACCAGTTCTTAAATCCAGTATCATTTATATACGGTAGCACCAATGACGTCACCTTAACGTCATCCTTAAGCGACCTTCACACAGATCGCATCATAACCCGATGGTGCGAGATCAATTGAAATATACACAGTGTCTAGATCAAAGCGGTCTCCGACAAACGATAAAGCCGCATCAATCATTGCCATCATGTCGCAGTGATGTCTTTGACCTCAAACGACGAGTGAGACATTGTCTTGTCAATTTCATTCTTTCAATTAATAGTCGGGTCACCATCTATATTAGTACTAGTAACACTGTCAATTCCGGGTGTCACCAAACGTTATACTTACCGTAACTTACACGCAGTTTATGCCGGAATCGATCTTGAAAATGTTATACATGTAACTAATACACTATGTCCCCACATCCGGTTGTAACTACCGGTAGCTGATTGGCTACAACGCCACGTTTAAATCACCATGTCCCCCGTCACCCTTGACGGCGGGGTATAAGAGAATGTGCGCCAAACATCGGGGGTATATGAGCACGTGAAACATCAGGGGTATGTGAATGACCCTTGAACTCGCAGTTTCCACCAATCGTGGTGTTGCTCTCGCACTCCGAATTTGACGTCACCTGACCCCGGGTCCTTAGGTCAGCTACTGAATTATTAGCTCAACTTACTTTGTAAGTTTGAGCTATTGCCATGGGTTGGCGTCCGTGTGTCTGTGTGTTTGTCAACAATTTCCTTTGGCGCGGGCTACAGGTCGTACCTTTGGTTTGATCTTTATGAAATTTGTCAAGAATGTTGACATTGACATGTAGATGGGAACGAGTCATTTTGGGGTCATTCGGCCAAAAAACATGGCCGCTGGCGGCCATCTTGGATTTCAAAATTAAATCCATTGGCGCAGTCTACAGGTAGTACTGTTCATCTGATCATCATGAAATTTGTCATGGATGTTAATATTGACATGTAGATGGGAACGAGTCATTTTGGGGTCGTTCTGTCAAAATACATGGCCGCCAACAGCCATCTTGGATTTTACTCTTTGCATGACTAAATCCTTTGGCGCGGGCTACAGGTCGTAGCTTTAGTCCGATCTTCATGAAATTTGTCATGGATGTTAACAATGACATGTTGACGGGAACGAGTCCTTTTGAGGTTATTCAGCCAAAAAACATGGCCGCTGGAGGCCATCTTGGATTTCAAAATTAAATCCATTGTGCGGGCTACAGGTCGTACTATTCGACTGATAATCATGAAATTTGTCATGGATGTTAATATTGAAATGTAGATGGGATCGAGTCATTTTGGGGTCGTTCGGCCAAAAAACATGGCCACCAGCAGCCATCTTGGATTTTACTCTTTACATGACTAAATCCTTTGGCGCGGGCTGCAGGTCGTAGCTTTGGTCGGATCTTCATGAAATTTGTCATGGATGTTAACAATGACATGTAGATGGGAACGAGTCATTTTGAGGTCATTCAGCCAAAAAACATGGCCGCCAGCAGCCATCTTGGATTTTACTCTTTGCATGACTAAATCCTTTGGCACAGCTACATGTACATGTAGGTTAGACATTTCAATTAGCACCTTTCCTATTCCTCCATTTACTGTCAACCATTAAATTATTCCCTTACCTAAGTTGAGCTACAGTGTCATTGACACTTTCATTCTTATTGGTGTGAATTAATCCGATAACCTATGAAAAACACACTTCAATTAAGGAGACATGGTTATTGTTGTGGGGACAACATCGTTATCTCCGGCAACATCGTGGGGTACATGGAGATTTAATACCTATTGTGTATGTCTCTTTTTGAACCCCTCGGCTCCGCCTCAGGGTTCAAAATCGACATCCAGGTATTAAATCTACATGTACCCCCGATGTTGCCGAAGATAACTAATAATGTTTCGACTAGTCGACAGCAAAATTCCGAGTCGATTAATTGTTTCAACCCTACTAGTATGGCGTACACGGGTTTCCTCCATCACATAAAACCAGCAATGTCGTTATTTAGCCTGGCCCCAGCTGGCAGCTGCCAAAGCGAGTAGGGGTGCCACGATTAATCGTATAATCGATGAACCCTTGATAAAGCCGATAATTGATACCATTTCTGTCGTCGATTAATCTGCGTTATTTATTTCGGTAGTTGGAAAATGCCGGATATTGTTGAATACCCGGATTGTTTTACACAGTTTAATACACAACATCATGTATCAAAGAGATTCGAGTCATTGTATATTCTTCAAATTGCATGGCGGCATTGCAGCTTTGAACTTATGCCGACATCGTTGTATATTTCTACAAGAAAGGCGGCAAGTGCTATGTCTTTGAAATGGGCTGTCTGTCGGTGATCTGAATGACCTCGCCCTTGAATCTCATTGGACCAAAGGGGAGTTGATTGACATTCTCTCAAAATCAGGGAACCTACGGCATTTTAATCAGCGATATTCTCGGCGGTGTCATTTGCAGCAAGTACTAGTATACTTTGTTTGTATTTATAAGTATGCTTAGATGTTACTAGTACAGGCTATCGCTTATAGTGTGGTGACTGCTAAATGAAATTAACTATTACCAAATACTTAACTTGTTCTGAGTCCTGAAATTTGCGGGCAGGGGCCCACCTTTGTAATTGTTATCCATGCTCTGAAAGTTCACTGAAACTTATAGTTTCCGTAACATTAGATTCCTTTTTAGCTCAACTTACTTTGTAAGTTTGAGCTATTGCCATGGTTTGGCGTCCCGTGTGTGCATGTGTCCATGTGTGCGTGTGTCCGTCAACAATTTCCTTTGGCGCGGGCTACAGGTCGTACCTTTCGTCTGATCTTTATGCGATTTGTCACGAGTGTTGACATTGACATGTAGATGGGAACGAGTCATTTTGGTGTCATTCGGCCAAAAAACATGGCCACTGGCGGCCATGTTGGATTTCAATATTCAATCCATTGGTGCGGGCTACAGGTCGTACTGTTTGTCTGATCATCGTGAAATTTGTCATGGATGTTAATATTGACATGTAGATGGGAACGAGTGATTTTGGGGTCGTTCTGTCAAAAAACATGGCCACCAGCAGCCATCTTGGATTTTACTCTTCGCACGACTAAATCCTTTGGCACAGGCTACAGGTCGTAGCTTTGGTCGGAACTTCATGAAATTTGTCATTGATGTTAACAATGACATGTAGATGGGAACTTTTAGGATAGCTGTGAGTGCTCTTGCTGTATTTTCCTCATGGTAATGACTGACCGTTCAGCACATTTTCAAACTTTTTTCTCGGGTGTACGCACACATGAGCGCAGCAAGCATTGAGTAACTCCACACGCTATCTAATGGTAGATGTAGATAATAAATCCCCCATGTGCATCACATAGATACGCTATATAGTATATACATGTAGATACCTGGTGCATCATTACTCATCACCTCGTGGGGGGGGGGGTGTATATATTCCCAGGTACATCTTGTTGAGAGTGACCCTTTAACTCTTCAGCCAATATAGAATTTCATGCAATTTTAAAGTAATGCCGTAGAAGATAAGTGTCAATTTTGAACAGGACAATTTTTTGGCTGTGCACTGGACTGCACAATCCCAAAGTTTCCACAATGACAGGGAAATAGTGTATTTGGCACTGTCAAATTCAACTATAATTGATAGGCCTAAATATACCTACAATAAATATGTAGAAACGTCACAATGATTTGCGCATGTTCTCTTCAAACCCACCATCCCAGGTGACAGGTATATGGGTGGACATGGTGATTCAACATGTACGCATACCGTACATGTACATGTATGTAGTCGGTCAGATACTGGTAGCTTGTTAAAACCAGATGTTTGGGTCCTGCAAATATTTGATAAACAATTAGATTTATATATCACTGATGTAATGTTGTTCATTGAAATTTCAAGCAAAACAAATAAAAGAAAAAAAAATACTAATAACAACTGTACCATGTTGCATCCAACCAACACCCAAACTACCCCCCCCCCCCCCAGCTCCTAGCTAAAGTTTTAGCCAGACTTTACAAAAGTTAACATTTTTTTTCAATTTTCTGGGAAAAACACATGGCTGCTAACAGCAATCTTTGTTTGCACTCTTTGTATGACTAAATCCTTTGGCACACCCTACAGGCAACATCTCTCATCCAATCATCACCAAACATAATATGGATTCTCGGCTTGACATCTACATGTAAATGAGAGATTACCATTGTTGACATACAAACATCCCCGCGGTTGTGGGGTTTCACACCTGTAGAGGTACCACTATAATCAAAGTAATTGACTTGAAAAAACGGGGTGGTACCCCGATAAAGACCATTGTATTGCTGGTAGTATACGGTATCCACAGCAGTATCAAGATGGTCACTGCGGTGGAGTTACGGTACCGTTTTGTTTTGTCAGGGACATGGCCAGAGGATCTCCATTGGGGGGGGGGGGGGGTGTCCACTTCAGGAATTTCAACACTACACCCCTCCCCCTTGAATCCAAAAACACAAGTTTAGCATATTTGCATAATTCCATTTGCACCTCAATGCTCAGGCCTAATAACCTAAATATATTCATAAACCATGGTTCTATATACCCAGTATCAGAACATTCAGATATCTGAACCTGAACAGAACGACACGATGTGTAAATGGGTTTGTCAATACGGCACGAGTGCTGTCGCAGAAGGATAAAGAAGTAAAATTGTCATAAATTAGTTTGGAAATATTCAGGATATCATGCAGTATCAGATATGGGTTGGTTTAAATTTTATATTTAGGCGTCTAACATCTAGTGTGTGTAAGTTCGGCAATCGCGTTAAGTGTTTTTGGCATTTACATGGCAATATGGGCCAGGGGTCTGAGGGGCTGCAGTACCCCCCCCCCCTCTGAATGATTTGCAAGCATAAAATTTGGGCAATTTTTGGGAGAATTGGTGGAACTTTCGGGCAAATCGCATGGTGCTTCGGGTGAATTTCTACATCTATACCTATACTTCACATTATTTGTAGTCTATTATGCACCGTATATTCAATAATAATAATGGGCCCAACTTCTCCGGTTAGCAAATTTATTTGTTACAGAGTGGCTATTTTATCTCAGGCATGAAATGGCTTGATATTATATTATCTTATACCAGGCCAACATTCGTCACTGCGTGTTGAAATTTTAATAATTTTTCAAAGTCTAAATTAAATCACGATATGTAAATTAGATCCTATCTTCAGCAAAATACATGTAGCTTTACCTACCATATCGTAGCTGAAGTGTGCATGTAATATTCAGTTAATGCAATGAATCATGAGTAGAACCTGGTTGAAATACTACTGTGTGGCGAGTCACACTCGTCTTCGAGCTATAGTGAGGCCATGTACATGTATGCATGGTGCTATGAACGGTTTGTATTGTGAATGGGTAAAATTATCTGCTCGTAAACCCTCATAGTAGACAATTTTATACCAGGTTCTATTCAGTTTTCAGAAATAGCTCTCAATGGAAATTTGCATGGTACATGTCAGGGTTTCCGCCAGGCCGGCTGCGGGTCCGTCCCACAGACCCATTCCCCTCGCAGATGATCTGTTTGATTCATACATGTACCAAAAGTCAGTAGCAATATGTCATAAAAAATTCGGCTGCAACGGGAGTTCGGGGGGTTAAACAGAATACTGGTGAAAAAGCGGGTCAATTGAGCACAGTGTGTTACCAGTACAGCGTAACCCTTTGTAATCAAAGCGCCAAAAACTACAACGTAATGTTTGGTGTGCATTGAAATAACGACGTTATATGCAGCGTAATAAAGGTCGCGGTAACATCAAAGAATGTCGCACTGCTGAGTACGGATATTATTTTGCACGGGATTTCTGTGGTTGAAACTACTCACGCTCGGAGATCCCGTGCTATCGTACGATTACATAATTTGATCAGAGAATGCCGACTTGCTGAGTTAGGCAGAGTAGGGATCGACATACGCCAACAGGCGGCCCTGGTTCTCCTACCAAAGGAGGTATCTACCTCCGAGATCCTGTGCTATCGTACTGTTATAAAACGGAACCTGTCCCAAATCAGTCTTTATAGCGGGAATTCATAGTGACAAAATCATTCATTTGACCCATATTACATGCATGGAGGATAAACACAAAAAACATGCCCCCCCCCCCCAACAATATGGAGCCTGGATAAAGTCAAAGTACGGTCAATAATAGTTTCGTTGTCCAGCCTGGGTCCCCAAACACAAACAACGGCGCACATGTTCCCATTTCCCGCCAAAACTCAATTATATTTTATAACACGTTGGCTTAAACTCTATAGCAGCGGTCGTCAGTTGTTGGACTAATACAGACTATTGACAAGCTATGCGTTCCGAGTTTGAAAGATTTGGCTACCATTCGTATTTCGCCACTATAAATATCTCCTGCAGACAAACCCTGCAATATATATGACGTCACAGTGCACAAATAGTTTTACGATTGACAGAATACATGGAAAAGTCAGTTTCATTTTCACGGAAGCTACTTGAAATTCTAGGAAATACCTAATTCAATTATCCCAGCTAGGTAGTATTGGACAATGCATAGATGCTTTTTTGCGCAGTAATATAATATTGACAAAGGCCATTATAAAAGAAGAAAGCATATTACCAAATAACAGTACTGTTGATGAGTCCGTCGAGGTGATAACGCATCAAACGAAAGATAACCTCAGTGAAACGACATACCCTAGGCTATTGTCAGAGCAGGAATACGACTCTGAAAGCGAAGACGGTATCATGCCAAGCTGTGACGATTGTGGTGTCGTGTTTGAGACCCAGCATGATGTACAAAGGCACATTAAAAATTGGTGTTCTGATAGGAAGAAAAGAGAAGCAAGTGAAGAAGCACGGGTGAATAATAAAAAACAGAAAATTGACACAAAGAAAATAGAATCAATTCCGGACCAGGACAGACAAATATTAACACTTCCGACTGAAAAAGAAAACGACTATTTCGAAGATGTGTGGTTACAGGCCCCAAATGACAATAAAGCAGAATTAGATGAATTAGTTGAACGCTATATGAAGAAAGGGTTGACGGAAGAAGAGGCTGAAGAAAAATCAAATGTGAAGATATGGCCCGAATATGAGAGGCGTTTTTTAAACATATACGCTGCATTTATACAAAATTTACTCGAAGTTAGTGGTGGGAAAACTCATATCAAAATCATGGATCGTGTGTATAAGATGCTAGATGATAGCTATGATATACTCCCTGCCGTTCTGATTTCATTGAGGAGATATAAACCCCTCCAGATGGAGTACATGAAGAATAACAGTAAGGACAAAAACGATAAACATATAGACTCTGAGCAAGATGACGACGATGACAATATGGATAATTAACTGAAATAAACATGTTATTCTTGGTGTCGAATAAAGCAAATGTTGATACATTAGTTGTTTATTTGTTTGTGTTGGGTTCCATTTATTGTATTTGGACATAAATATAGGGGTGTGGGTGGAGACACACCACTATATCAATATTTGGGTGTGGTAAAAGGGATTCTCGGTGAAGTAACACCCCCCCCCCCCCCATGAGGTGCCGGATAAATATTGAAGAGGTTTCTTTGTTGAACCAGCGAAAGAATTGCCAGACCGTATAGTGCATTAGTATATTCCTGTTATCAGATTTATTAGGCTTACAATAATCACTATTATAATAACTATAACAATAGAATTTGTGCGCGAGAAATTTCTCAGATATAGTCTATTGGAAGTCTTGGGTTAACGTGAGGGATATATCGTTTATCGCTACCGCGCGCGACGCTGGCGAGTTATTCTCGTGATTAATATATACCTCTGATAGCAGTCACCCGAGTACATATTTGCTTTCATATTACATGAATAGGCGATAAGCGGTAGGGTTAACGCGAGAGAGATATCATTTAGACATACCCGCATTGTTTAGTACCCGCGATAAAAAAAAAAGCTAGACATACACGCATTGTTTATTACCCGTGATAATTAGGCGCTATTATCGTGATAACCTTCACCCATATACACCCACGCGTTGTGACCTATAACCCTGATGGCACAGGAACAGGAGCTGAGCAAAGTCAAGTCAAACGGTATACTAGAATAGGTAGACTATACTACTTGTAGCATGGGTATGGGCGCCATTTGGTAAACAAAATACGTCAAAGAGCAATCTGTATGTAAACTCCAAATGAATAGACGTCGTTTAAAAATCTATACTTGTATTTTTCGAATTTATTTCGAATATTATGAAAGTATGGTGCACATGTATTACCTGGCTCACAGACGTCAACTGAAAATCAACGGCCTTGTAGGCTTGTAGTCCGTTTGTCTGTACAAAAACGGCGTGCTTTTGATAGTGTATATGTTGCCATGGTGTGTGTGTCCGTGCTTGCCGTAACCTGCGACCGGGATATTGTTTTGAAGGATAATTATGCTCGACGTGGAGTGAGAGAGAGTGGGGATGAGTACAGAGAGAGAGGGAAAGGGACGAGAGTTGAAGCGAGCGAGGGGATTATGGGGAATTGTAGAGAAGAAACGGTCTGTATTGATAAATTGAGCGCTAAGTTGAATACTATACCAACTTTTCTCTGCAACAAAATTCTCGTTTTGCGAAAAATTTTATTCCTTTTCAATTGCTAAATAAACATACGATATCAATTATCACTATATTGATCCAAATTGTTACCGTCGTGTCCTTACTTGCGCCGTTTAAAATGTGTAACACTAACCGCGGATAGGAAAAAATTCAGGTTACAAAGTTGTATTATTTTAATTTTTACTTTTGGGGACCCACCACACTGGCAAGGAAAATGTGTTTCCTGTCCGATCTCGGACATCCACACATCCAACACATATTTTGTTTTTGCGGACCCACCTCCAAATGTTGATGAAAATTGTGATAGAAACAATTAAGCATCCACCATATTTACGTAGAAAACGATTACAAAAGATCACAATTGAGAACGCTCTCTATTATAAACCACTTGTGTGTAACGGAAGCATGTACGCACTTTATCGGAGGTGATCGTTGAAATTGTTGCTCGCCTAGAAAACATTCTAAATATGTTGAAACTTCCTCTTTTGAACGTCAATATATAATGATGTCTGCCACATATAATACCAGATATAAAATAGATTCAAATGGATACGTTACAGCACTCGTAACGTGGGTATGATCTAATTATGTGCTGGCATGCACAGAAGACATACGCACCAATTGTAGTTTTATAATACATACTATATATTATATAGTGTTAAACAGGATGGGCCGTCTTTAACTTGTTACAATACCTTTCAGATTACAAATCGAATGACTTGTTCCTTATAATATATTGTTTATATCTTCCCAGCAAGTTTTATATAAATTCCATGGTGTCAAATAGTAGATGTGAATCGATTATAACTGTCCGGAAAAGCTTCTATCAATTAATATCAGTTTTATTAAGAACTTCGTATGACATTAGCCGGGCAGTTTGTGTGGCTATTTTAGAACAGAAACCCACACGAAAACGTTCGGCGCGTATCGAGAGTGTACTAAGAGAGAGCACTCTATCTTATTAGTACACTAAATCAAGGCAAATTGCATTTCCACTAAGAGATTTACCGCGCAATTACGATCGAAATAAACAACTGCAATATGCATTTAGAGGCAAATAATATACGCCGTCATGTATCTGTATTGTATTCCCAAATTGCTAGCTGTGGTGATGAAATCGTGATTTATAAAAAAGGTATGTTGTTGTAATTGTTCCCCGGAAGAGATAATCACTCTTCAATAGTAATACATTGTAATATTGAAAAAAATATATATGCCAATAGTCTGGTCGTTGAAGCATTACACCTAGATTAGATTGTTAGTAAGCTGTTTGTGAAATGTGGGGAACAATATATCCAACATTTGCCTTGCGGAAAATTATCTATTCAAGATGGCGTCCAATATGCTGTTGGTGTCGGATATTGTTGAATTTCTGCAGTAGATTCACTAATGAATGGCAAATTCCTAATATATTTAACTATTGACGTCGTTAACCATAGTTGTAATCCATGGCAGAGACTGGAAATTATATTTGGTTATATTCACCAAAGCCACATATAGGCGAAAAGTACTAAGTTTTCTGCAACAGCATCACCGCGTTTACCCTTTCTCCATAAACGCTCTTTAAGATAACATCTTCGGAAAACAACTTCTTAAAAAACGCGCCTTAAAAACACTCTTTATAAATCAGATTTCGTTATCGTGACAGGGCAAAACATCTCAAACAGGTTCACGCTGGTAGCGCATAATATTGTATGGGTCTGATGGGTTATCGCACATAAAATGGATGCTGGAACGTATCTCCCCAGAAGAAAGTGATGTAGCACCCCCAAAGTAGTCTATCAATCCATCGAATGCGACGAGGGGCACATAAAGTGATATCATGACCGTGGCGACAGGGGACTAGGTGTCTAGCCCCGCCCCCAAATTTGGTGTGAATATTGTCCAACAGTCATGCCTGACACAACAAGCGCTACAAATTTATACTACATACATGTATATATACTGAAATTGTTTGATTTTCGAACAAGCGATTAGTGCGACATTTTTTGTTTTAGACCAACAATTGCAAGTTTTTCTTTGTCGATTTCTAATAGAGAGAAGACTGGATGGAGATAAACAACACATCACAACGAATTTAATTTGAAAGAGGTCAACGCAATCGAGCACCTCAGTTATACTTATTTGTAAGTCGTACATCATAACATAGAAACGAAATAAACACATCACACAATGGATCACCAAGGATAGTTAATAACAGGAATCAATTCACAAGTAGGCACAACTGGAGTAGAATCTCTATCGACATATATACCTACACACTAGGTGTCACAACATAGGAGTTATACTTTATTGAATTATGTTCCAGTAGGAACCGAGCGACGATGCGGATGACCGAGACGAGAGACCAACAATCACAATAGAGTCTGAACAATAAAATCCAAGATTCTAAAAAGCAAAACGATTTTTACTTTTTGCAGTGGTAGTTATGTTTGCTGTCTCGGTGCCAGAGACAACCCCGACATTATACCCATCGATCATTTTTGCTCAAGCAATCGCGGAGAATGCCTCTGGAAATCCGAGACAAAGCATCCTTTTGCTCCTTAATCTGGCCATCAATATAAGTTCTCAATATCACAGCTCGCTATGTATGAACCCCTTATGTACTAAATACTCATTGACGAGAGGTTTCCTATGGAAATGTTCACATAATAAGTTCAACAAATGGCCATGGACAGTCGGTTGTACTTATTACTGATCATTTCCCACCCATGACTATACATCCTTCTGCACTTGTATTATTATTTCGCCCATTTTGGTTTGGATGATTACAAGCGGGCTATCAATAAGAAAGTGAATATGTCCCTCGGATAGTCCCCACATGTTACTCATAAAGGAGATATGAAAAGCGATGAGCATGCCGTGGCAAATACGTACAGCTCCGGTTCGGTAGTCACGGAATAAATCCAATGAATCCTTTCAAATTATGATATTTGTGACTGCAACAAGGTTTTACACGAAAATTTGGAAGGGAATAAACCATAGACTGATATATTTTCAAGCAAATAAAAGGAGTTATCTCGCCAGGATATACGCATGCCTTACATTGTACATGTGGTTAGTTTGTTACCCTTATTTTGTCACAAAGATGATCTGTAAAGTACGAACTTTGTTTATATTTAGCTAGAGGTATTCCGTATAGCAAAAACTGATGCCTTTAAGAGCATATACTCAAAATTCCATTCTTTGCACCATCAAAATGCCGACACAAGAACACCGGATAATCACGAATTGGCCACCATAGTACTAACTAGCGGAAGCCAGCTGCGTTAATCTGTGGATACTGTTATATCCCCTGGAACAGATACTTGAGGGAAGTCTTACAGCTGCTGATCGGTTGTGATCCCGCGGCCCACCAACCGAGTGAGATGTTGTGTTTCCACATAGTATCTATAGTATCTGTAGAAGCCGGTTGCATGCTTCCATGTATGTGAAACATAGTGCTCGTGCTAACCGATCTGGACATGGATCCTTCTCATGTTAGGATGTGGTATTATAACGGTTAAATTCGGGACAATTCTTTAAACAGACGGTAGGTCTCAAACATGTTTGACTCATGGAGTTAGAAGGACTGCCCGGTTGGTATGTCTCTTAAACTAAGCTTCTTCTCCCCAACTCTACATAACAGCGGCCATTGTAACATTTATCAAATTTGGTATCTTGTAACAATTCCTTGGTATATTGCTAAAATTTACTTATTAAGCCCACCCTTAGTAAATAGGTGCTAAGTTTAAAGTTTGAGACGATATAAATCACATCTATATCGCATTTATCTGATGCGAAGAGAGCTGCCACTTGTTTGAAGTGCAAGAGTGATAATAACACCAAAAACCAGTCATTGTTTTCGTCAATTCTTAGGAGTTGAACACTGTAACTGTCTATCACCTGGAAGGATGTTGTGGCATGACCAACGACCGAATTTATCATAGTTTTTGGGAATCAACATAGAAGGGGATTACATGTATATTATCAAGTTATGGGATAAGCAACATGAACATTTGTGGATGGTATACTCCCAAATAGTGTCCATACCCAACTTAGAGTCGTAAAAATAAATATATTTGTAAATGTATCTATGACCAGCTGAAACAGCATATGTAATTCTTAATCCACCGTGTCCATTACCGCTGTGCATGTACAAAAAGCGTCACTGGTTAAGCCCACACGACGTTCACATTGTAAGCTATTATATATATGTCACTGAATTACGTGCTTTACTATATGATATCCATTGTGCTTTTCATTCGATCAAACAACGCTCTTTGTCTTTTTACTAGTAACAATATTTTATTTTTAGGACAATATAGTAGGTATTATTGGATGTTCGATTTGATACAACAAGAATCGGCTCAAAATGATACCTCAGCGTTTGATTGTAATGCAACCATTGATACCTCAAACTCAGACATACTATTTATAAACTAATGTCGTTCTGTTGTATCATCTATCTGTGGTATCATAAACTCTCTACCACTGGCCAGACTGGCTTTGTTTATTTTTTTTTTAACGAAGAACTGGTTTGTTAATTATGTTTCTATGTTAATAAATCAAATGAAAATTCATATTCCTTATACTGAGGGAATTTTGTCACACTAAGTTTTTAACGATGTTAAGCGGCCATCTTGGTGACCATCTTTGAACATTCTTTTATTAAACGTTCAGCTGAAATTTATCAAGGTGCATCCAGAAAACATAGCAACGGTGACAATAGTTGTTTCTATATCTTTTTTAAACGCCATTGGGTAAAAAGTCAAATTTAGACAAATTAGGCCATTTATTTGTTTATCCATATTTCTCAGATTCCCCAAGGCTGACACAGTGCCAGCCGATATACTCATCCGAAGAAAAACCTCTATACGCGAAAACAAGCATTGGCCAAAATTCGGGGATTGGCGGCAGGACTATTAGTGAGAATATTTTCGACAATTGGTCTATATATCGAACTGTTAAAGTAATGTGAAACACTCCGATATGGTGATCAAATAGAAATTGATAATATTCTTACCCAAAGTAGTTAATTTGTACGAATATTAATCCAAATTGACAACATACACCGTCATTCTTATATATTAATTAAGCCGGCTCAGTCACGACGTTCGTGGCTAAAGAAATATGGCGGCGCAGCCGGCTGAGACGTTATCATTCAGCGTATTTTCGTTTCCGAAATTTTCCTAATCGCTATTTATAGACCCCCTTTCTTTTAGCGTTTGTGGTGAACCCGTATAACTCCAGACCACACTTGCTCTATTTGTGTTGACGCGTGTTGGGCTTTTCCATTATGGCGAACATACAAGGATGACTGGCATGGATGTACTATGTAGTTTCCCCATCTAATCGGTATGTTACATTGGGACTTCTATCGACTTCAGACTGAACTATTTTCTATTCTCTTCTACAGGTGATGTGCATATATTGACAAATGTCAGCGATGTCTGAGACTGAGTCACGTCGAAATAAATCAATTATACTTTAACTCTTTCAATACTGAATGGATGCTTCCATTCAGTTTTAGTTTTTAGGCCTACATTGTAATAGTATATTCCACATTGAGAGGCACGGGTGTTCTGATAATATAACAACAATATATATATATATACCGTGTCCATGCGAGTACGCAATGCGGTTTAGTTCTTTGCGATTCACAGTTATGCTTGACATATAAGCCCATGCACTCAGCTCAGTCATTTTATAATTCCGGCAGCGGAGATTTTTTTCATGTGGCTGGCGTTAGAGATAATATGGCCGACGGCGGCTTGTGGTCAATATGGCTGGCGGCGGCGTGCGCTGGCGGCTTCGGGCTCTATCAGTGACTTTCCATGGTCAATTCATTTTCGTTAGTTTATTACCGACATATGCGTCCCGAATCGAGTAGAAAATATTGACAATTGAGCATAGTTCAGACGATATTTTCTATGGAGTGGTACGGTCGATTTGATTCCGAGTTTCAGCGATATTAATAGATCTAGCTATACGCGAATGTTACAATCTTTCAGTTTACATAGCGTCTGAATACTAACTTATCAGTTTCACGCTCCCGAACAAGTGCCTAATATGTCTTTAACAAATTCAACTTAGGTTTGTTCTGAAACGTCCAACTAATCTTGTGTCAAGGATGAAAGTTCCGAAGTCGTGGGATACACAGCGCCGTTTGGGTGAGAGATCGGGGGGGGGGGGGGGGGGCATTAAATTTGATAAGAATTTGTTTAGTTTCCGATTACCACCAAACACATAATCATCTCCATGATATCGAGTCTTATGTACGTGCTTTAAATATGTCAAAAGTGGCGCCGTTAGAGTTATGAATGGGGAGGGAAGGGGCACCAAAACTGATACACATATTTTTAGCACTAATTACCACCAAATGCATATACGTTCTTCTACGAGGAATCAATACATAACAATCTTCATGTTATGAGAAATCTATTGGTGTGGTTTACATATGTCAAAAGTGGTGACGTTCGAGTCAGGGCTGCACGGAAGGGAGATGGGCACCAACATTGAATTTGTTTTTTTAGCGATGATTTCCACCAAATTGATACATATTCTTCTCCATGATACGAGGGATATAATCTCAGTTTTGGTTGAGAGATGAGTGGGGGGCTAAACTTGATAAAAATTGGTTTAGTCGCAAATTACCGCCAAACTTTTACATAATTATCTACATGAAGTCAGGAATCTAATAATGTGGTTTAAATGTGTCAAAAGTGGGGCCGTTCTGGTTAGGATTGCATGGATGGAGAGAGGGAAACCAAAATTTATAACAAATATTTTAGCGCCGATTTCCACCAAATTGATACATTTTCATCTCCGTGATACGAGGAATCTAATCATGTAGTTTAAATACGCCAAATTGGCGCCGTTTGGGTGAGTGATGGGGCCTCTATAGCTGATACAAATTTGTTTATTCGCCAATGTCTACCAATTTTATATATATTGATCTTCATAATGAGTCTAATTGTGTGTTTTAAAGATGTCAAAAGTGGTGCTGCTTTAGTCAAGGATAGGGACGGGATGGTCGCCAAAACTTGTAGCAATATATGTAGCGCCAACGTATGTGTTAAAGAGGCTACATCTGGCACCTATATTTGCGAATATATGTCTTCTGTGTTCTATGTAATTTTTTACGTGGGCTAAAAATTTCTAAATCGAGGCTGTTGGTGTCAAGGCCAGAAAGGGGGAGGGGTTCCAAAAAGTATAAAATATTTTTGTCGCCGATTTCCACCAAATTTATCGATAATCATATCCATGATATGGCGCCGTTCGAGTCATGGCTGTGCGTACTGATACATCATCACCTCCGTGATATCAGGATTCTAATGGACGTGGTATTGGTGTATCAAAAGTGGCGCCGTTCGAGTCGTGAATGGGGAGATTGGGGAAACAAAGCTGGTAAAAATATGTCTAGCACCAATTTCCAACAAATTCGAACGTTCTTCTCCTATGCTACGAGTAATGAAATCATGTGGTGTAACGACGACAAATTTGGTGCCGTTTGGCTCAGGGATGGAGAGTGGATGGGCACTAACATTGATAATAATGTTTTTGTCGCCGATATCCACCAAAGTAATATAAAGTCTTCTTCATAATTTGTTCTAAGGCGTTGTTGGCGTTCAAATTGCACAATCTGGACAAATGGTGAACTTGAACAATAATATCTTCTAAACTGTCATATTTATATGGGGACGGAAATCAGGGCATTTATATATTGAGCTAAAACAGATACATAGAAGAAAGCATTAAAATTATATTTATCATTCTATTTACATATATTATTGCAAAATGAGGGACATTGAACCGTCAGAGGATGGCATGTTAGAACGGTTCATGTATTATAACCCAATTGAGTCTGACCCATTCAAGATATTCCCCACAAAATAAGTCGTCGCAGTGCGCAGTAAGATAACGTCTCTTCTGAGATAAAAGAAAAAACTTCTGAGATAAAAGAAAAGCACATGGCTTTTACTGATCCCCCGATACTGGCATCTGACAAGGGTATACATCTGCCCGATACAGTGGATTTGTTATTCTGTAAGAACAGTTTCATAGCCTAACATAAACAACTTAAAATCTCACTCTGTGTCGGGCACATGTAGCTGCTATACAGCAACGTTTATTTTAAACTGATAATAATTAGTCAGTATAGCACCACGAACATAGGAGCACCTGGACATTTCTGTAAAACATCTGTATCCTCATGGGGATAATTATGATAACCAGATGTCCTCAAAATTTTAATCTAACCCACTAGATTGATTTATACATCTCTATGCAAAAACAAATTGTCGTCATTTAATTTTACGAATTAATGTTTTTATGATGGTCACGTTTTGATCATAATAAAAATTATTTAAAAAAAAAAAACAAACGTCAATTCCAACCACCACACCGAGTGTACAATTTAAAAATGATAAAGTTTTAAGTACGCGCATTTGTAAATAAATAAATAATTATTTATTGTGGAATGAATTAATCATAATAAACTAAAATTACTATCACTCCGACAAGGTGAGCCACTACTTATAATCCACGTATAAGAAGGACGTTTTGTGATGCCATTTGTGATATACAATTTATGAGAATATGTGTAAAACTTTGAGCAAGAGTATTCTCTATTCCCATCAAATGTCCACATCAGATGGTTTCACATCAAATTTTCCAGAGCAACGCCGGGTAACCCTGCTAGTACCCTATAAATGTGATTGATATAGACAAAAAATCCCGCCACTGGATATGGGGTAAAGTCTGTAATAAGACACAATAGGGACGGTTCTCGGATATGAACTAGCATCTCGCTACCGATATAACTAGATGGTTTACGTACGAGGAAACTTGGACTACAAATAAGCGAGTAATTTCGTTGGTATAAGGCATATTTAATATTGTTCCGCTTTTCGTGACCTCATTTATATATGTTCAAACAAATTTAGAGTCAGTGTTTCGTTCCCTCGTCATGATGATATGACAACTGCCAGCACGTATACATAATATATTAAATGTAATATTGTTAGTTAAGACCTTTGTCGGTTACAATCCATTCTGATTTGATCTAGCCAATGTGTAAATACTTATTGATAGTTCCGTTACTCAGAATAATTCAGAATGAATTTCAACTGATATAACAAAAGTCTTAAATAAAAAAATGGAAGGTTTCCTTACATTCTACATACGTTGTGGCAGAGATCAGACCAGCGCATGGCGAGGGGCCTATACTCTGCCTTGCAGCTTGATATTATTATTATTATATATTCAACACAACCCGAAACCAAACCAATCATCGCGCCCAGAATTATAATCTAGGTCGGGTGTTTAGTAATGACTGTAACGTGATAAATTTACTTTTGTCCATAAATTGGCAAACCAGAAAAGTTATCAATCCAAATCCTGTCCTGGTCATTTGCAAAAATGCTTGAATGCCAATTTGCTACAACGTGCTTATATAACAGTAACTTTACTAAAATTGAGACCATAGGTGATTTAACACAAAATATTTATTCTTTATTTGTTGTTATTTTGCATTATTTATGGTACATTTTGCTTGGTTATACAATCCTAAAATAAAAAATTAGTCCAGGGGATATTGGTCGACCTCTGCACCCCTCCCCAGGACTTAACTAAATTTCGTCCTTAATTTCTCCTCTATTTTTTTCAGTTGTTAACAAGAAAACAAGTGCCGCAGAGATCCCAGACAAGATGGCGTCTATCGTGGCGGGAATTTTGTTTTATATGCACCAGGTCTAGTTATAGTAAAGAAAGTATCACATGCTGTTTTGTTTTCAGCTCGATTCGTTATGCTAATATACAACCCTTACAAACTAGCCAAAAATCCGACACCAAATATGGCGACCAAGATGAAAACAATTAGAGGAGACATTAAGGAAGATATTAGTGGGTGATGTTGAGTCCCGGTGGGATGCAGGGTCGACAAATATATCCTGGACTAAAATAAACAATAGGTATGAGACGGATTAGTTTAGTGGCTGTTCAGTGTTGGTCGCGTAGTGTCTACACGTGTAAGTGATTATCTACTTTGTTGTTTATCGTTGGAGTTTGGACAGTTTACTGTGAAGATATCAAAAGGCAGATATTTTATTCACGCAATAGAAAATGATATAATCACAACAAAATATTTCAAAACATAAACATAACAAAATATAACTGCCTTGCAACCTATTTAAAAAGTATTCTCTTCCAGGAGCTTTCTGTGAATAGTCGATAATAGAAGATACTAATTTTGAGTCTGTCGCCAGGAAATGCATTGTTTCTTTAATTAGTTTCTATCAATTAGGACAGAAAAGTCGGTTACGTTGAGAACAATATAACACTATTGAATTGTTGATTGTTAATCGATAATTGTTTTAAACATTTAAACTTTAAACACCAGATGATGTGTTTTCGTGATTTAGTTTGGTTCCTTGTTTCTTCAGATATAATTTCGTGTGGATTTTGTAAACCATATCTTTTTTTGGAAAATATAGAGCCCACAAAGTTTGGAAATCCATATTTCCATTTTTACGACGCCCCCTGACGGCCATCTTGGATTTTGTTTAAAACATAGTGTTCACCTGGTCGTCCATTGTTGTCATATATACTCCAATAGAGGATACTTGTCAATTGAAAATGCACCACCGATTGAGTTTGGGTGGACATGCAACATTTTCACATAACAAACAGCTCAAACATGTTGGAAATAGCTCTCAAAATGCAACCGCCAAGCTTCACAACGCTCAGTGTGCTAGCTCAAATTCATACTAGCAGTCCGGTGGATTAGCACAAAATTGTGACTGGCCGGACTAAAGAATGAAACTTGGAACACATGTTCTTTGAACTAAGCAAACACCGGTAAGCCGTAAATCTGGTTTCCATGGCAACGGCATATAGAAGATTGGAGAAAACAAACAATATCTGTTTCTGTGAAACTAATTTGTATTGTTTGATATTAGTATGCATGCTGGTGGTGCAAGTGTTTGCACACGTCATGATCTAAACTGCAAGATACGGTGTTGTGAAGGTTACCCAGTAAGTTCAAGGTCATTTGATGAAATTTGTATTGGTGACAGGTAATTATAATCGGATGCTTTTAACCTTTGGTCTGATTTATCAACGGTCCTCTGAGTGTATTTCGTTTTCCAATTTTAACTATCAGTGTCATACGCGGGGCCTGAAATTTAAGATTTTTTTGTTCAGCTGCCTAAATTTAGAGCAGTATAGGATCAACAAGATGGAAAAGTTAATATATTTTGGAGGTTGGAATTTTAATAGGATGCTTCTCACATTTAATCTAATTTATTAACGGTCCTCTGAGTGCATTCCGTTTTCCATTTTCAACTTATCAATGTCATACACAGGCCTGAAATGTCAGATTTTGATTGCTCAGCTGCCTGAATGTAGAGCACAACATAGGATCAACAAGGTGGAAAAGTTAACATATTTGATCGTATAAACATACATTTATACTTGATATATAAAAGCGTATGATGATTAATTTTAACTCCTTGTAATGACATGATTGCGTATTTGTTTAAAACTTAGATATGGTAATACTAAATCAATTTGACTAAATATATTTCCGCACTGGCAACAACCTCAAAATATGTACGACATGTGGACTGTTCCGTTGTTTAAAATAACTGGACTTTAGTTTGGTGCGACACCACCATGCAAATTATTTATAGGATTGCAACTTGGAGAACCAAGTGGTCAGTGTTAAATAGCTAATATAATCTAAATAAACAATTTACTATCGGTCTCAACTATTAATGTTAAGAATATATATATATTCAAATGTTCTGGTGTGTTCTGATTCACAATATATCCTATCTTGATTCTGGCCAGCTTATCGTAATCAATTGCAGGATGATCTTTATACAGACAGAGCCACTGATGACCCCTATATACATATACCGAATAAAGGGGCGGTACGATTCAATAAAGTTTGAATTAATAGTGACTAAGATACACTTATGATTTCAAAGAACTAATGGTGTTGGACCTGGATAACCTTTGGACGACCAATGCTTCTATCAAATACAAAGGTAGTTACATTAGTTTTGTAAAAGCAAATTGAAATAGAAGAAGTGCCTTTCCAATGAGCTTTAATGTGAATTTCCGTTGGGTGAGATATAAATTCGAGCGCATTCGAGTCCGAAACTTATCACATGGAGTCCGGAATTCTCACCTCGAATGAATTCTGTAAAACTCCTTGCTCTATTGATTCGCGAAACTTTCGGGTTCAGTGGAATCAATTGGGGCCGCAAAATACTCGGGAATATGCCATGCACTTGGTCACTGCTGATGCAAGAGATGAGGGCAGGGAAACAAGTCAGAGATTGTTCGAATAATAAAACACTGTTAACCATTGATTGCGGTCCAATTGGTTTTAATCATTACATGACAGTGGTGGCTTATGATACTCGTTCAACTTACACTGAAATTCCAAGAATTCATGTAAAACACAAACAACCACTTTATTGCGAGATTGAGTTGAGTATGGCCTCTTGCTCTTTTCAGCCGAGAAACTCCCGTCCTTTGTGGAATCAATTGTGGGACTTAACTGCAATTATTGTGCAAATAAACATATCTGTCAGAAATGAGCTGATCAATTAAAATAATATCTGATCCAACCCGCAGCAAATCAAGGGATATGACGAAGACTGATGATTACCGGCGATTATTCTATCCGTGTAAACAGGATAGTGTGCTTTTTATGATCTTTTGAGCAGGAAAATTATATTTTCTAGCATCAATTATTGACTAAGTAAAAACGTAATTTCTGTTGGACATCACTAGACCGAATTTACTCTGTGGGTATTCCTTTAGAGAGTAGGATTAAGATTTGTTCAAATGTTAGCACCCAGTCAAATGTTACGACCCAGTCAAATGTTACGACCCAGTCAAATGTTACGACCCAGTCAAATGTTACCACCCAGTCAAATGTTACCACCCAGTCAAATGTTACCACCCAGTCAAATGTTACCACACAGTCAAATGTTACCACCCAGTCAAATGTTACCACCCAGTCAAATGTTACCACCCTGTTACCACCCAGTCAAACACGGGGGATCAAAGAGGTGTAATGTTATCACCCAGTCAAACACGGGGGAACAAAGAGGTGTAATTTGCCTTCTCTCAAATAAAGCTTGAAACAGAGAATATCCTCTCTGAAACAATTAATCCTATGTGACCACACCTGGTTTAGGTGATTCAGATCTGATAAATGTATACAATGGTCAAAAGGGGCAGATGTAGGCGACTCCGTAATATTGCATTAACAAATTCACTAAAGTTCTAAAAGGATATCCTAAGAAATGACTGCATCGATTAGTCTTATATTTAGTTGAACTATCTTTGGTTGATCGACTGAGAATAATATGAACATAAGCTAGCTTAATTAACGAACCAAAGCTGAACAACATGGGTGCCCGTTTGGTGGGGTTGGGCGATTAACTATTTATGTGGTCATTCAACCAGTAAAACTGCTGTTGTGACATGGCATAGCGGCTGAAATGACGATAAACCATTATCAACCGACCAACATGGATATTCCTGTGGCTTCAATCTCACATGATTGAATCATTTTACAACTGGTACCTCAATTTCATAAAGTTAGAAATATTCTTAATGTGGCCATTTGTTGGTCTAGTTATACAACAGATTTTCCGCTGAATACTAAAGTTAGGGGGGGCAAAACCAGAACCCCTCCCACCAATTATGTGGTTCTAAACTCAGCTCATAAATCACCATCTACCGGTACATGTACATCTATCAGGACTATGAGTTCGAACTCCGTAAAATAACAGAAGCTGAGAAACTGGTGTGAATTAAACTGTGACGGGGTCTCAAGCATGTCTACCCCTGCACATCAGAAAAATGCCATTAACCTTATCATGACTGGAGCTCAATGAATTTTTGCGAAAAACTTGGTCCAATGCACACTTATATATGGGAGTCTCCCATTGGGAGCCTCGCATATATAAGAAAAGACATTGGCCAAACAACATTTGCCTTAACATTGTAAACCAGTGCACTTTTATATGCGAGGCTCACCATGAGAGACATGCATATATTTGTACATGTATACATCTGCATGTATACGAGTGTGCACAGGCACATTATATTTAATGTTGCACCAGTATGAAAGGGTTAAATGGCAAAAGTAGCTTGAGGGTGGATGTGGTCCATCATATCGCAGGTCAATTCAACCAGTCCCACACAATTTCATGTTCAAGTTCTTGTGTACTAATTTATAGCACAAACTCATTGCCAGTTGATAGAAATACATGATTTTCAATTTTGTCAATAATTCATAATTTCACTCACCTTGCAGTGTGTAGACTATAGTGACTATTGTTGTTATATATTCTGTCATATTTTCACAATAAAAGGTAAACTACCACCAGGAATGAAAAGAAATTGCAATTCAATATTCATAATTCTCATTTGCAGTAGCAGTAATTGAAATACATACAACTGATATCACTTTAGGCAAATGCTTTAGAATTTCTACAGCAAGTCAGGAGCTTTTACAAGAATCAAAGTGTTGAAAATGAGTTAATGAAAATCATGAATAATGTAAACATGATTTTACATGTACTCTTGTCGGATCAAAATATTTCTGTCATTTGTTCAGTATAATGGCGGCATGATTGAGATTTCTCGTACTATAGTGGAATATAAGACAGGGAACACTCAAGGTTGGGTGTATTTAGAGCGAAAATAAAGTAATGGGGAACATCTCTCAGTCTAATACAAGGTCATAACTCTGGCAAAGGGCTATAACTCCGAAAAGAGTGCAGACAAAACTTGCCCTGTGAAGGACGGGGTCAAACGAAGGTCTCCACATATACACTGTACCTCCGAACCATCTGAATCCTCAATCACAAATTTCCAAGTCAAGGAAGGGTTGTAACTGGCAAATATGAAACTGGTATTTGGGGATCCTTTCCACCAACCTATGCTAAACGTACATGAACACCCTATAATTAACACCCCGAGTTACAAGCTTAAATATTCTTTCAGACAAAAATTTCTAACTCAAACAAGGGCCGTAACTCTGGTAAACATTAGAGGTGTGACTGTCCCAATGGGACTAAGGATACCCCCTTTTTTAAAACACTAAGATGGTTCACATGTCAGTAAACATTTAGTTAAAATAATAAAATAACAGATTCCCATTGCAGGTACAAAACCCTAACCCCAATCATAAAACCTATTGAGCAAATGAGAGGCCGATCATGATCGGCAGATGTTAACCCATTCCTTCGCGATAGTAAATTACTATGATTGGAAACATAAAGGAGAGTTTTGATGTTGAATTATAGAGCATACTGTTACGTATTATTATAGACGGTAGACCATACATGTACATAACTCAACTTATTGGAATTTATGGGTCACTCGCATTTACATGTACCGTATGTAAGATAATGCACTGGAACAGGATCTGTAATGCGCTGCACCACCACAGCCTTGGGTTAAATGTGAAAAGGTGACCATGGAATAATTACTTGGTCTGCTTGGTCAAGAGATTGCAATTTAAGTTTACAATGACAATGTATCGCATTCTACCAACACCAGCCATCAAGATAAGATACTATACTGCTGACCCATTGGTATGAATTATTTATACACCACAGCGGTCAACAAATCACAGGCATCGTTTATGCTGAAGACTGGTATCACTATTAAACCAATAACATTTACATTTTTTGTATAATAACATGAGACCATCTGTAGAGTGATGATCTAGTCTACTTTTAACAGCATGTGATCTGAATTGTTGAAATTGTTTTTTTAAATTAGATACAATAACTTTCTTTATCTGCACATTAGCATAAGAGACATCTGAAAATTATATAGCCATATTGTATTAATAGCTACAGTAGTCCAAAGGCATGGGATGGAATTGGTGAATTGGGTTTAATGTCGCTCAAAACAAATTTACCAGTACACAACACAATACATGTACGGGTATTTTCCACCGATTTAAAAAAAATTTGATGTGCTGACTCGGGTACCCTTGGCAGAGTTGTAATGGTGTTAGTTTTTCAAATTTTGTTAATTTTGGATTTTTTTTTTTTTTTAATTATTTAAACAAAAAAGTTTTTTTTTTTATTCATTTATTGATATTGTGTTTTTTTTTTATAAAATGAGCAAGGAATTCAATCTAAAAAAATTATTTTGTTTTTTAATATAGAGTGAATATTTTTTAGAAAAAGGGCCATAACTCAGTTAAAAATAGATCTGTCTTTTGGGCTCAGACATTCATATGTAAAATTCCGATCAGATAGAAAATGTTTGAGTTATCGCACCATGCATAAATGTCCATGGACACAGACAGACGACGAGTGGTCACTATCTTTATCATACTATGGCATGGCTAAACATAATGAACGTGACACTGTAGCTCAACTTGGAAAGGGAATAATTTCATGTGTTACAGTCAATGGAGTGATTAGGAATGTGGAAAGTTGAAAGGCCTACCGTAGTTATGCAATGAGTGAAATCCAAGATGCCGCTTGCAGCCATGTTTTTTTGCTGAATGACCACAAAGTGACTAATTCCCATCTACATGTCATTAACATCCATCACAAATTTCATGATGATCTGACAAAAGATCATATGACCTGTGGCCTGTGCCAAAGGATTTATTCATTCAAAGAGTAAAATCCAAGATGGCTGCTGTCGGCCATGTTTTTTGGCCCAATGACCACAAAATGGCTCGTTCCCATCTACATGTCATTGTTAACATCCATGACAAATTTCATGAAGATCCGACCAAAGGTACGACCTGTAGACTGTGCAGAAGGATTTAGTCATGCAAAGAGTAAAATCCAAGATGGCTGCTGGCGGCCATGTTTTTTGGCCGAACAACCCCAAAATGACTCGTTTCCATCGCCATGTCAATATTAGCATCAATGACAAATTTCATGATGACCAGACGAACAGTACAACCTGTAGCCGTTCTAATGGATTGAAATTTGAAATTCAAGATGGCCGCTGGCGGCCATATTTTTTTCCCGAATGACCCCAAAATTACTCGTTCTCATCTAGATGTCAATGTCAACAGCCATGACAAATCTCATAATGATCTGACCAAAGGTACAATCTGTAGCCCGTGCCAAAGGATTTAGTCATGCAAAGAGTAAAATTCAAGATGGCTGCTGGCAGCCATGTTTTTTGGCCCAATGACCCCAAAATGGCTCGTTCCCATCTACATGTACATGTCATTGTTAATATCCATGACAAATTTCATGAAAATCTATGACCTGTAGCCCGTGCTAAAGGATTTAGTCATGCAAAGAGTAAAATCCAAGATGGCTGCCGGCGGCCATGTTTTTTTGCCGAATGACCCCAAAATGACTCGTTCCCATATACATGTCAATGTCAACACCATGACAAATTTCATAATGATCTGACCAAAGGTACAACCTGTAGCCCGTGCTAAAGGAAATTGTTGACGAGTCACACACCCTCACACACACGGACGACGGATACCAAGCCATGGCAATAGCTCAAACTTTACAAAGTAAAGTTGAGCTAAAAATGTAGGACAAAATTATACATTTTGCAAAGATTTTCTAAGTCGAAAAATGGGGATGTAACTCCACCAAAAAAAGTCTGACAGATGTCATAATCGCAGATCCCCATGTTGTGGATGTCTGTGCCAACTTCCATGGAAAATGATCAGAAAACAGCTGAGAAAAACTCCAGACAAATTTATGTCCACAGACAAGCTGATTGGAGTATAAACCCCCTTCTCCACAACCGCGTTGCAGGGGGTATTATTAATGGACAAAACATTTCCCCCCCAACACTACGACATAAGACAACAAAATCCAACAATAAAGACATCCACAGCTAGAGGTCAGAGTAGATTTTATATACCGGTAGCATTCTCTACCAATACATGTTTTTTCATTGTAAATTGCTTTGCAGAAATTGAAAAACGCATCACAAATTGCAAATCCAGTTACACTGATATACAGCATGTTTGTTATGGACGCTACACAAGTCCAGTAAAGGGCTATAACTCTGGGAAAAAGTCTGAACAAAACCTCCATTATGTGGACATCCACAATCCTGATCTACATGTACATGCACCAGCATGCCGAAGGACACCCAAATTGGAATTCCCATTTTTGAGCTGTGTTGTGAAATGATAGTTATGGACAGACAGAATGACCCACCGAAAGGAAAGGCAGACTGAGGTACATGTATCACTATATATACCCCTAATCCTTGGTACGGGTACTTTTACATACTGTATACATGTACATGTACACCAATCAGTAAGCCTGGGGGGGGGCAGGCTTGTGCATGTACATGTATTTACTCATAAAGTTGGTACTGGGCTTACTCACAAGGCCCCCTCCCCTTTGCAAACATTCAGTTAGCCTTCAAGTGCTGACATACCATCATGTTTTATATCATTACCGTTATTTTTATTTTGGTACTGAAAAAGATAATGTGTTTTATTTATATCATTAAAAAAATTAAGTCACATGATAATGACCAGAAACAGTGACAAGACAGTTTTGGAATAAAAAAAAGCACAGATGTGCTCGAGTACATGTATCTTCTCCTACAGGGTACCTGTATTCTACAGGATAGAAAGACATGATTGTATTCACCTTCCAAATGCTCAACAATTCCAAATTTTCTCACACTGAGCCAAACAACCATGGTCAGCCGGCTTTTCCTGGTTTTTGCCTGTAGCCGTGTGCATTTGTCTGGAGTTAGACCACTAGATGTTAGGTTTTATGCAATTTTTCAGGTTACAATATCTGAATGTACTCATACCGGGATTGGAATATACGGGTAGAACCATGCTTTATGAATATATAGGGGGGGTGCAAATGAAAACAATTTGGTTCAAGCGATATATCACATAGCCAGGGTTTCCGCTATACCGGCAGGGGGTTCCCTTGACGGCCCAGTTCCCCTCACCAAGTTTTCCCCTCCTGCGATACCCCAGGACATACTGCATGTCTATAAAGTATACAGATGTTTAAAACTTCTGAATTTTGTTGGAATACATGTAGTACTAAGGAATTTTAAAAGCCGAATTTATTTTATATATTGTGAGTGTACACACTCTAAACGCGTTGTTAAATTGAAACATGAAGTGATCGGAACTGACATCGCTAGAAGCTATGCCTTTGAGGCTGGTTACTAGTAGTTACGTTACCCGGTTATGCTATGCAAAAGAGCAGTATTTTAATCATACCTGTCATGTTTTATACCGCAAAATATACTATTAACTTTGTAATAGAGCGAGAGAGAAATGTGGGAGTAGCCGCACCGGGCATCAAGGCATCTTACCACTGCCCACAAAGAATACTCGTCAGCCAGATATGTAATCAGCCTTAATATATTCCGATTATGTTATCCATCCAAAATATCTGCTGATTCTTCCATTGAGTCTTTTAACATTAATGGGCATGTTTAACTCGGGATCCAAATTACTGGTGTTCTGTACATCTACTTCGTAAATTAATTTATATCTAATAAATTTACTAGTTTTAAAGTTACAGGTACATGTATAAGGGTTGATAGCTTGGCACTCGGGCAGAAATGTAACAAAACAGTCTGCCATTTCTACTCTCACATGATCCTATTGGCCGATATAACGAAAGTAGTTCAACCAGTGCTAAAAGTAAAACAGGCTACTTTTACCTGGATTTTTGCCCTTGATGGCTACCGGCCCCATTCCCCTACCCCCTAGCGGAAACCCTGACATAGCAAATATCAAAATATCAAATAATCTGAAATGTGTTGTTCCATGTAGTCTGTAGAATACTCAAATGTGATTATGTGACTAGATCATGTGACTATATACACTGTACTAGTACTATGAAATTATGAAAATGATTGTTAATAAAAACTTTGGCAATCTGCCTATCACTACAAATGTGATTATGTTGACACATTTCTTGATTAAAGACACTCTTACATGATAAATTCAAATACTAGTAGTATCGTTATCTGCATTATGCACTGTTCTATTAAAATTTCATGCAATAAACTATTTACAGGGTGGATGTCCAAAACTCACCGGAAAACAATTCCTGAAATGGAAAAAAAAGGGTGGGTGTCCAAAATTGCCCGTCTGGAAAAAATAAAAATTATCATACATGCCTGGAATTTTTTTTGGACCCCCCCCCCCCCCAGGGTGGGTAGGGAATTTTTTATTTTTTATCCAGTTGCAGAAATACTGAACTACAATCATGTTGTGGTGAAAGTACTAGTATTACTTGAACAACACAGTGGAAATACCCTGCTGGACAAAACAAGTGTCCACTTAACTGCGGTGCAGTTAGCATTGCCACCGCGGCCGAAATGCTACTACACCGCAGCTCCACAAGCTAACTACAGTTGGGCCGTGGTGTAATTGTCATTCGGCATGGTGTACATGTAGTTTCTACGGTGTACTTTCATCAAACTGAAAAAAGACAATACAAACCAGAAATCTAACCACGGTGTACATGCCATTCGACCGCGAGGGTACTAGTAGTTGCCTTTCGCCACAGTGAACTTGCTGTTTGGCCGCAGTGTACTTGCTGTTAGGCCGCGGTGCTCAACTGCAGTTACAAACTCTGACACCGCCAGGAATGGATCCAGGGATTTTTTGGGGACACCTGTTTTGGGACCATGATATGCCTAAGAGCCTGCATAAGAAAATGCACTGGCTTACATGTACAAGGTCACGATAAAGGCCAATGTATTATCTTATATATGCGAGGCTCCTTAGATGGGAGGCTCTCATTTATATAAGAGAATGCATTGGCACAGGAATTTTGCAAAATTTCAAGAAGCCCCAGTCATGAAAGGGTTAAAATATTTCTCACTGGACACTTGATATAGAGTCTTTATTTGCTTAATCAACTGTATATTGATGATTTGCATTGCATGTTGTTGAATTATAATATAATATTTTCCTTCAAAATATAGAAAATTCAGCTTTAATAAAACTATGCACTTGCAATTTGGGGGCATTTAGGACACCAGAGTTTGGGCGCCCAAACCTGTAACAGGTATCAAAAGAGCCCTGGATCCTTCCCTGGACACCGCAGCCGAACTGCACATACACCGCGGTGCCAATGGACACTTGTTTTGTCCAGCGAGGTACATATATGTATTTACATTAAGATTGAATAAAAGATAAAACTTGGTTTATGCTTAAAGGTACTAGTACTCAATCCGATCAGAGGGTCCTATATTACTATTTCTTTGGCTTTGGGGGGTAAAAAATATTTGATTCGATTCAAGGAACCCATTAAACAAAGCTCAGAGTTATTAGATATTGATTTTTGAAATTTGTTATTTTCTCGAGATGAGTACTAATAATTGCCCTTAACGTCGTGATCTGCTCGAGATGTGTACACCAAAACACTATTGAAACAGATAAAGATGGATAACTCTAAAATCAAGTGGTAATAATAACGCAGTTTTGACTGTGTTCTGGGCCAGAAAGAATAGAAATAACGAAACATCAAATATCGATATATGATCACCCTGAGCGTTGATTGGTAGGTTCCTCAGCTCAAATTAATTATTTTTACCCCCAAAGCCAAATAAATAGTAATATAGGGCCCTCTGATCGGATTGAGTATATGTGTGATTTGTTATTCAAATTTTCATACATTTGGTTACCGGTACATGTACATGTAGCAGTAAGATTTATAGTTACATGAAGATTTGTAGCTTCTTTGAATGTTATGTCAGTCACATGGAATTGTCCCATTACTATTTACATGTACATATACATGTACAGTATACTAAATAGAATTAAAAATAACTAATGTACCAAAAGGCTAATTACATATTAGGATATTCATCAGATTGATCAATATTAACAGATCTACTACTAAATAGTACTTGACAGTAGGCCTGTTAAGACTCATTGTGAATCCAGTGTACCGCTATACATGTACACTTCAAACAATACATATATCGTATTGTGTCACACATGTACATGTTATAGGCCTGTAAAGACTCATCATGAATCCAGTGTACCGCTATACATGTAGATTTCAAACAATAACGGTACACGGTACATGTATCGTATTGCATCATACCGGTAAATGCACAGATAATGATGGATAATGCAGTGCTTTTTTGCAAATACAGTGTATATATACGGTACCTCACTTCAAACTCTCCCGGGAATTTTTATTTTACATTCAAAACGACGAGTTTTCCTGTGTCCGGTGTCCATTGAAAAACCAATCTGATACTGATATTAAAATAATTATAAAAGGAATAATTTTGAGTTACATATATAAACATGCACGCATAAAACACATATCTCAGTTTATGTAGGTTATATTGAGCTAGTGACATTTAAATTTACTCGTATCAATGGATGTACGGTATCAATGTTACATGTACATTATTACACCAGGACTGGGTACATGTACATCACACGAGTGGGCAGTACTTTATAAACATGGTCATACGGTATGCTATATGGAGAGTCGTGCAGTGCATGATAGAAGATTAAAGCTCCTGTGGTTTCACACCAGTGATATGTCCTCAATATACCAGTACTTATATGGCAGGGATGTAGGTGTCAACACTGCAGATTACAGTATGTCTTCAAAATACTACAAATTGGTCAGCTTATAACTACATAGTTGCATGCTTACAGCTAGTTCAATTTGTGCGATGGAATGGGCTCGTGGACACCGGTTCGACCATATGGTTTGGGCCGGTGAATTGGATAAATATTTCAATTAAATCCTCCGTACTATCAAATGCTCGGACTACCGGTACATGTAATCATGTATATATATGTTGTATTGGCTTATCCCAAAGTGTAGCAGTCTCAATTCTATTGCTACATACAGCTATGCTCTTATTAAGGGACCTGTTTAATGAGGTTATGGGCTGGTACGTACCGCGGTGATACCACCAGAATACCATGGTGATACCACCAGAATACCACGTTTATTTTGTACCGCGGTGGAGGCGGTATTCTTACCTCTGGTCACCACAGGTCACCGCGTTATTGGTGCTCGTTACCACAATACACCGCGTCATCCTCCACTGCGAAGTGAAAACATGCATGAAAAAAACTAGGCGGCCTGCAGGAATCCAATTCATGATCTCGGGAAGTTAAAAAAAACATTATTGTAAGGATGGTACCGCCTTCGTTCTCTCTCGGGCTACATGTATGTCTATGCAAGATAGCGTCACGCGGTTGGATACGTGATGTATAACTTCTATATCTCATGCCAAAAACCAAAAAATAGGTTTGTTTCGGGTATGGGATTAGATACAACGGCGCCCAATGGCATACCGATCTATTTCATCTGATTTTGCTGGAATCCATACATACCTTTTCACAAGAATACAGGGTAAATTGTGAGAATATTTGCGAGAATCTAGATTTGGATTCTCGCCGAAATATAAGCACTGCGGTTTATGTTTTCAAAATGAGAGATAATTCTAAGATGCCCTTTATTTCTTTAAATATCACTTTTACGAAATAACGGCCTTGTCTAAAGAGTTACACCATAAAGACAAAAACTTAGCAAACTTATTGGACACTCAAAACTGCGATGACACATTGCTCATTTTATACGTCATACTGTATGTGCATAGAAATGGGAGCTCTTAGAAGGGGTCCGACTAGTCAAGTAGTAGTCGATTACCGTACAGGTCTCTGAATTTGCAGTTATTTTGTGTCGTTAGTGAACATTCAGACGACCATGATACAATTGTAAGTGGAGGCATCGGGACCTGACGAAATTACGGATAGTTTATTGATAGATACCGGTAGACTGAGGGGTCGTCATACATGATTTTTTACGTACACATGTAACAGAACGAGAAAGAGAAATGCGGGAGTCGCACCGAAAGTTGGCAGCACCCAGAATCCCAAGCCAGTCACACATCCAAGCGGCTTCGACATTGCTTAACTTCGGTGATCACACAAAGCGTCTAACGACCATGACCAAGAAATCTAGACCTCTCGAGCAGAGAAGTCATCGGCCTTCTACATTTACAATGCGACAGCTATACACACAACTGCGATTACATTGCAAGTGGAAGTATCCAAGGATAAGCCACGATTTTGAATCTAAAATCAAACAGTGCTTGATATTATTGACATTATTTTTTTTCTTGCGATTATGACGTCAGCTACTTCCTACGATGGAAATTCTTCCACTTACGAATGAATCATGGTCACCTTAGTGTACCCTGCTGGACAAAACAAGTGTCCATTGGCACCGCTGTGAATTTGCCGTTTGGCCGCGGTGTCAGAGTTTGTAACAGCAGTTGAGCACCGCGGGCCGAACAGCAAGTAAACTCAGACACTGCGGCCAAACAGCAAGTTCACTGCGGCTGAAAGGCAACTACTCTCGCAGTCGAATGGCATGTACACCATGGTTAGATTTCTGGTTTGTATTGTCTTTTTTCAGTTTGATGAAAGTACACCGTCGCAACTACACCATGCTGAATGGCAGTTATACCGCGGCCTAACTGTAGTTAGCCAGTGGAGCTACGGTGTACATGTAGTTGCATTTCGGCCGCAGTGGCAACGCTAACCGCACTGCAGTTAAGTGGACACTTGTTTTGTCCAGCAGGGTACGTTCAGACAACCATGATTCAATTGTAAGTGGAGGAATCGAGCCTGACGTGGATACCGGTTGTTTGTTCAGAGGATTGCGAGGTCGCGTACATTATGATATCATAGATTGTTCCTAAAGCATGCGATTGACTATCCTACGGTCATTTCCAGCTACAATTTTTACGTACACAAGACTGCGATTACGCCGCAAGTGGAGATAACCAAGAATACGCCACAATTTCGCATCTAAAATCAAACAGAGCTTGATATTATTTTATGACCTACGATTTTGACGTGGGCATGCGCAGTCCAGTTACTTCTTACGACGGAAATATGTCCACTTAGTGTACCTTCAGACGACCACGATACAATCGTAAGTGGAGGAATCGGGCCCGACGAGATCGTGGATAGTTTGTTCAGACGATTGCGATGTCACATGCATTATGATATCGTAGGTTGTTCTAAAGCATGTGATTGACTAACCTACGGTCATCTTTACGCACACACGACTGCGATTACGTCGCAAGTGGAGCTGGAGGTAACCAAGGATACGCAAAGATTTCGTATCTAAAATCAAACAGCGCTTGATATTAATTTATGACCTACGATTTTTACGTGGGCATGCGCAGTCCATATTCCGGTTACATCCTACGATGGAAATCTTTCCACTTACGATTGTATCATGCCTTCGTGGTTGTCTGAAGGTACACAAGTTTACGATTGTATCGTGGTCGTCTGAATGTACACTTAATGTTCACTTAGTGCAATGATTCATTGATTGTAACAGTTGTTGGTATCTTATCAATGGTTGCTGATTGAATATCAGCAAAGAAAGATCACCATATAGAACTGTGAACAGAATGACAATACGGGTCAATACCACATGCCATGGTCATGTCAGATGCGTTGATGGTGCATCGGATATTCCAACATAATCCAAGTGTTTCTGTTGTTTACATTTGCAAAATTGTCATCACGTTAAAAGTATCTATGCTTAGATTTTTAATAATGGAGTTCACAAACATGCGCACATATCCCCATACGAAAGTACCCCCACATACCAAGTTTCGTCGAAATGCCGTGATATTCGGGCCTTTGACCTTGAAATTACCCGATTTCAAGGTCAATGTCGCACGAGCAAATTAATAGGTCCATGTCACTCCCCGGCCGAAAATACCCCCACATACAAAGTTTCATCGAAATCGGCTCTGCCGTTTTCGTGTCCATCGATTACAGACAGACAGACACACAGACAGATCTTCCAAAATATACAATAACAGTAACAAAAAACTATAAGGCCTAAAAAAAAATACATTTGTTTCCGCTAACAAGCTGAAAAAAATTAGGGTAGGTAGGTAGGCTTAACTTTTTTTTTTGTTAACTTTTTTTTTTCAGTATCTTTAAAACTAACTGTATAATACTGGTCAATTACCTAAACTATGCACTTCTTAGCCTCAATCAGGTTAACCCAAATGACAGAGGAACTAGAAACTCCAATTCAATCTTTCATATGCTTCAATATTTACATATATTCTAGTCTATATACTAATATAGTCTTTGATAATCCTAACATTTCCCTTATGGTCTGGCGACAACTGGAGTCAGTCCACCACCACTGCACTGTCACATATTGGAGTGACCGTCTTGTACCGATCTCTTAATGATGGCTTCACAACCCCACCTTCTCCGCATTCAGTGAAGGATCTAGGTATTTTTTGGCAGGCCTTAATGTTCCCCACAACTCACAGCGTTTACCGATGTCCCCAAATTATAGAAATGTCCCCAAATTAGAAGGCACATTCATTTGACAAAATGTCACCGCAAAATCACCCTTTTTGTGACCTGTTTGTTTGCGTATATGGCTTCATTTAACCACAACAAATCAACTTTCTAACTTTGTTCAGGTTCACATATACATGTAGTTAGATTAAATTAAATTATAATTGGAAATACCCATGATCAGTGTTGGTGGACTGCTTGGTGAACTTTCAAGCACCATACATCTATAAAATGGGTTTGTTGATGTCAAATGATCCAATATTCCCAAATGGTAAATTAATTGTGACCTACCGGTACAAAACTTGAATATATAAGGGTAACATAATTTGCTGAAAGCTGATATAAGCCCATGTTGCCAGGAAATGATGTGGGGGCCATTGGTTCATTTCTTTCACCTTTCATATGCTTCAGAAACAACCAGACAGCCCCCATTTTGGACTTACTGTAAAAAAGCCCCCGTACCCCTAATAGTCACAATGGAGTACCCCCCTCCTCGCAAACCCACCATCTCGGTCCCCCAATACCGCTATTCTCAAAGTAATTGACCAGAAAAACAGGGTGATACCCCGGTCATGACCGCGGTGATACCGGTAATAAACGGTAGCGGTATCAAATTCACATTTATTAATAATTGAGCTGAAGCGCAATTCAATTGCGCTGAAGCGCAATTAATTGCGCTGAAGCGCAATCAATTGCGCTGAAGCGCAATCAATTGCGCTGAAGCACAATTAATTGCGCTGAAGCGCAATTCAATTGCGCTTCGCGCAACTCAATTGCGCTGAAGCGCAACTCAATTGCGCTGAAGCGCAATTGAATTGCGCTGAAGCGCAATTCATAATTAATTGCGCTGAAGCGCAATTAATTTTTCATATATGGCTAAACCCCCAGTTAATTAATGAATAAATCCAATAGAAAAATAATTGCGCTTCAGCGCAATTCAATTGCGCTTCAGCGCAATTATTTTCCCAACTAAAACAGAAGGTACCGGTATGAATAAATCCAATAGAAAAATAATTGCGCTTCAGCGCAATTCAATTGCGCTTCAGCGCAATTATTTTCCCAACTAAAACAGAAGGTAACGGTATGAATAAATCCAATAAAAAAATAATTGCGCTTCAGCGCAATTATTTTCCCCAACTAAAACAGAAGGTACTGGTATTGCGAGTCGCCCCAACTAATACAGAAGCTAATGCTATTGCAAGTCACCCTGACTGAAACAGAAGATAATTATATTGTGAGTCTATCTGACTAAAACAGAAGTCGCTAGTCACCCTGAAGTATACAGAATATAATGCTATCCAATTTTTATTTGAGTGCAGGACAAAATGTCAGGTACCAGATGAGTGGGGCCTGACATTTAATTGAAAATGGCACCTGACATATTATTTCTCTGTATGCTATTGCCCAAACTTACTAGTAATAGTCTATCATCCGATTTACATGGAAAAAATCTTGTTTGCTGGTACGTCTGTATTATCAGTGCTACCTTCTGTAATTTTTGTGTGAACAGAACTGAAGAAATCTGTCAATTATTTCGAACATTACCGGAATTTCCAAAACCTACATCGTACAACAGAAACCGAAATGCAGAAGTATGACGCTGCCTGTTATAGTCTCACGATCCACTGTGAGGAATGGAGAAAAATACTACACCTATGGCTGATAAACACAAGTTTTACGCAACAAAATTCATTTGATAAGATTTTCAGACAATGCCACGACATTAACCCCGATCGAAAAATATCTATTACCTTCCGCCATATTCCGGTGCTAGTTTTTAGAACAACTGTTTTTTCCAGATATTATTTTTATCGCCGGGGAAACCCAGCGCCCACACAGAAAAATAATTTCGATTTGTGCCGGTATTCTTGCAAAAAGAAGTCGCCCAACGCGACAATAAAGGCTACCCAAACAACTACATATAGAAACTTCAAATATAACAGACGAGCATCACGACCAGCATATTCAGATTTGCGTCGGGAAATAATAATGCCAATATTATGTACAGTGCTTAGCCAATGCAATTTTCATACCGGACAAAACAAGGTACAGGTATTGCAAGTCACCCAGACTAATACAGAAGGTAATGCTATTGCGAGTCTCCACGATTTATAGAGAACATAAAGAATAAAACAGAAGGAAATGCTATCGTGAATTGCCCTGATCACTAATACATAAGGCAATGGCAATGCCATCACTGGCATCAGGAGCCGCCCCGATTCATACAGATGTTAATGGTATCATGAGTCACCCTGACTAAAACAGAAAGTATATACCGGTATCGCAAGTTACCCCGACTAATACAGAAGGTAATGCTATCACGAGTCGCCCTGATTAAAACAACATAATGCTATTGCAAGTCGCCATGACACTGACTAATCAATCCTATCGAGAGTAGCCCAAACAAATAAAGAAGATAATCCAAAAGTGAATCACCCCGACTAATACAGAAGATAATGCTATCACGAGTCGGCCCAACTAAAACAGAAGATAATGCTATTACGAGTAGCCCCGACTAAAACAGAAGCTAATTCTTTTTCGAGTCTTCACGATTAATGGAGAATGTAATGCTATCACGAGTAGCACCGACTAAAACAGAAGGAAATATGCTATTGTGAGTACCCCTGATTAATACAGAAGGCATGCTATCACGAGTCGGCCCGATTCATACAGATTATAATGCTATCATGAGTTGCCCCGACTAAAACAGAAGGTACCGGCGTCGCAAGTTACCCCGACTAATACATAAGGTCATGCTATCGAGAGTCACACCGACTAAAACAGAAGGAAATGTTTTGTGAGTCGCCCTGAAGGGAATGCTATTATGTGGTGCGGCAGTGGAAACTTAGTCTCCTTGCCTCTATTCCTTCTGTATGTGACTGAAGATTTGATGTGGTTTTAAACGAATATAAAAGACTCAGCCCATAAATCATTTGATATTATCCTCTCAGCCCTTAATGTAAAAGGTAGGGGTGCTCTCATGATTGTTTACTGTCTTTAGTTAACTCATAATACTCATGATAAGAGGCAAGGAAGCAGTCTGAAGCGCAATTGGTTGGTATCGCATATGAATTTATGATAATGGAATAACCCACCTATTCAGGGAGCAAATTACTTTTGAAATTTTAATTAGCAAATAACCTCATAATGACATAATTAGATAGCATTGTTCTGAAATCATATAAAATTCATACCAAATTGCATAGCTATTATCCAAATTTGGGTAGCAAATTGCGATGCGATACCAGTTAATTTTCTCCCTGCACCTATTCAACCCAACTTTAATAATAATAATTGCGCTGAAGCGCAATTGAATTGCTTGGGTAGTACCCCACTGGACAAAACAAGTGTCCATTGGCACCGCGGTGTATTTGCCGTTCGGCCGCGGTGTCAAGAGTTTGTAACTGCAGTTGAGCACCGCGGCCGAACGGCAAGTACACCGCGGCCGAACAGCAAGTACACTGCAGCCGAAAGGCAACTACACCGCAGCTGAACGGCATGTACACCATGGTTAGATTTATGGTTTGTACTAGTATCGTCTTTTTTCAGTTTAATTAACGTACACCGCGGCAACTACACCATGGCCGAACGGCAAGTACACCGCGGCCTAGTTCAGTCATGAACGTAGTGCGTATCCTTCTGCGAAAGCGGTCATGTTGACCTAACCGCGGCCCAACTGTAGTTAGCCGGTGGAGCCGCGGTGTAGTTGCATTTCAGCCGCGGTGGCAACGCTAACCGCACCGCGGTTAAGTGGACACTTGTTTTGTCCAGCAGGGTATGTGAAAAATTAATTGCGCTTCAGCGCAATTAATTTTTAATTGCGCTGAAGCGCAATTGAATTGCGCTGAAGCGCAATTGGTGGATATCCCATATGAATTGATGATAATGGAATAACCTATCTATCCAGGGGTGTAAGCTTGTAACAATAATTGCGCTTCAGCGCAATTGAATTGCGCTTCAGCGCAATTGATATGAATCAAGCTGGATTGCGCTTCAGCGCAATTGGATTGCGCTTCAGCGCAATTGAATTGCGCTTCAGCGCAATTATTAATAAATGTGAATTTGGCCTCCCATAGGGGTGGAGTTACGGTATTGGGCGATAATGATACTGCGGTCTTTTAGCGGGCACCGCATTAATTTTGTTGAATACCGCGGTGATTTTCATGGAACTCTTTGAGGGGAGGTATTTACTCACACATACTTGTTCGCGTTAACAAGCGGTATCAGTACCGCGGTATTGGAGGATACCGCGGTATAGTACCGCCATATTAACGGGGTGACACCACGTTATTGGTGGTCAATTACTTTAAGTATAGCGGTATGTCCCCAAATTAGCCTAATCTAAAAGCCTGTTTTTGGGGACACCTGTTTTTGGGCAATGATATTCCAAAGGCATAACCTGAAGGCGGAAGGTTTGGGAGGGGTGACCCCCTGCTGATGGTGGGGGTTCTCCCCCTGGAAAAATTTTGAAAATCCATTGCATTTAGAGCTAATCTAGGGCATTTTGAGTCAGAATTTTGAATTTTACTGAGAGGTCAATTTGATCAAGTTTTCAAGCATAACTTTGGAAAAAAATTTATATGTATGGATTGGAAATGCTTATAAGTTATTATCAGATATCTTTTGTTTTAATGGATTATGCTTATCCTGCTTGAAATGAGACTTATCATTATCACTCTAATTCATATAATAGGCTATTTTATAAAATTAAAGTGAAACACATACCGGTATATAATATACTACATGTAGTACAGAAACAATGTCTATTAAGTTAGTAATTATTATTTATAGTACTACTCTCTATGTTAATTTTTCATTTAGTTATGAGATCCCACCTGATAACCAGGTTGATTCGATCAAATTGTTAATGTTCCTGTACTGTATTTGATTGAAATACTGAAGTCATAACAAACCTGAACTGAAACTATTTGAAGTTTTCACAGATGAAAGCTAAATAAAGCCAAACATACTTTACAGTATGATTCCAACTGTTAAACTTAAATCTTTTTGTAAACTTAAATTTCTTATGTCAATATATATAAAGGTTTTCATCTTGTTATGATATGAATTGGGACCTAAATTGAGAATTTTTTTTTTTAAAATAAATAACAACAAATTTTGGGTCCAATTTTTTGTGTGCAATGGCAATAAAAAGTTTAGGGTCAGGGATTTAAAATAGGGTCGGTCGGGTTAGCGGAAACAAACGTCTTTTTTTTTTTTAGGCCTAAGTTGATTTCGTTAATTGTTGCATTCCATATGCGGATGCATGCATGTGGGTGCCAGTGGAATATATAGTTTTTCTGTGAAAAAAAGTTTTCCCAAGCCATAGGCTCATATACATGTAGGGCTATAGCGCCACCGAATAAATGCTCCCAAATGGAATCTATTTCAGTTAGTAAATACAGTAATAAAATAACATGTTGATTTTGTTGCATTCCAAATCTACATGCATGTACATGTATGAGTGGCAGGTGGGATTACACAATACAGTTTTAGTTCAATAAAGTGTTCCCACGCGCCTCCGATGAAAGAGAAGTATGAGCAATCCATTTTGACAGGCCAGTCCATTTTGACGGGCAATCCCCCAGTAAGTACAGATTCTTAGTGACCATCTGTGATATACAATAAATTATATAATGAAACGTTATTATAAAAGTAATAATGAGGTCAGTAAGAATCGTTTTCAGGTAGCTGAAGTTCATCATATACATGTACTCTTGAGTACCTAATAAAAGTACAGGGTGGAATAATAGTACAGGTTGAAAAATGTTGCGTAACTGAATAATAGTACAAGGCGGAATAAACGTACAGACTGGAAATATTAGTACCATACAACCCAACAAAACGCACCATCTGACTGATTTACTGATGCTATGAGACAGAAATACTTTTGATGGATAGCCAGGTCTGTGAATCTACAGTGTGCTGATCACTGTCAACAATCAGAGTTCATTTATCTATGAATTACACAATTTAAGATTGGTGAATTATTTCTTTTGGTTAATTTAATAAACGTACAGGACCAAATAACGATCATACAGGCAGGGGGGGGGGGGGGGGTCTGAAAAAATTTCCAGGCACGTATGATGGGGTGGGTGGGTGTCTCTTGGGTCCAAAAAACAGTTTTTTCCATATGCCAAAATTTTTTTCCATTCCTGCTATTGAGTCTTATTTTGATGTGTTTTGAACAGAAACAGGTCATATATAGTTAATACTAATGCTATACTACATATAGAGGTTATCAGAAGTTGGATCAGTTGCACAATGGCCAACAATAACCCAAATTCAACTTGATAGAACTATAGACACTGCGCTATTGGAAAAATAAAATTTAATCAGGATTCCATCTACTGATACAGCAAAATAACAATAACTATGCAGAACTCAGCTGAAAATAAGCAATGAAATGAAAGCACACTTGACCATATGTGACTTGGAAATAAAGATATAATAAATAGAGGATCTCACATGAGTTTCTATTTTATACGGAATTTATCAACCGAGTTCACTAAATTCGATTTGAGCCGAGGTTTACCGAGGCTCAAATAGAATTTAGAGGACGAGGTTGATAAATTACGTATAAAATAGGACGAGTGTGAGATATCTTTTATCACATGATCAAATAAACCCGAAGCAACGCGAAATATTCATCGAAAACAACAATCATAAACTACAGCGATCGCAAGTTATTTGAAGAACGCTGTGACGTCATCGCACGCGCATGATATTAAACGTGTCTATTACCGATAATTATGAAACTGCTTTTATGGCCAAATTATGTGATAAATAATGGAATAAAATAGACTTTTGACAACGTAAAACAAAATCTTAACAAATAAATTGAAGGCCAGCCAGGCCAGCTTGAACAATTTCACATTGTTTTCCATGTTAATGTGGATCAGCTTGTAATGTTAATCACAGTAATGAAGATTTTATCGTCACTGATGTGATATCGTGAGCAAAAAAAAAGTGAAATTGGGCTATCCATCCACTGATCCATCCATATTATTCCCAATTATTACGAAGCCTATTACATCAGGCAGTGGCTACCAGCCTGCCATTACACGCTATAACATGTTTCCTCAGTTCTGGTTTCTGAGATGCCCCAAGAAGAGTCACGCATGTATATTATGGTTATGTTTGGTATCAGCATTATTCTTCAAACTGGGATGAACAGTTGTATTTCCACATGTTTTGATAAACAATTTGATTCCAGCAATACAGTAATGCCCTAATTAAACGACTCCATAACCACAGCAGAATAATGGGTAATTTTTCAGGATTTAGTCGGAAATTAAAATTAAATTACCCATTATTCTGCTGTGGTTATGGAGTCGATTAATTAGGGCATTACTGTATATCACATAGCAAATATCAAAATATCAAATAATCTGAAATTTGTTGTACCGGTACCATGTATTCTGTAGAATACTCAAATGTGATTATGTGACTAGATCATGTGACTATATATTATGAAAATGAATGTTAATAAAAACCTTGGCACTCTGCCTATTTATCCCTAGAAATGTGATTATGTTGACACATTTCTTGATTAATGACACTTATATGATAAATTCAAATAGTAATTATCTCATTATGCACTGTTCTATTCAAATATAGCGCAATAAATTATGATAATGCAGGATAATCAGCTATTTGGTTGCTCAATTGATAATATTTCTCAAATTTAAGGGGGTGGGTGTCCAAAACTGACTGGAAAAAACTTCCTGAAACGGAAAAAAAAGGGTGGGTGTCCAAAATTGCCTGGAAAAAAAGGCCGGAAACGGAAGAAATTGGGTGGGTGGTCCGAGGCCGGAAAAAAATAAAATCATCATACGTGCCTGGAAATTTTTTCCGACCCCCACAGGTGGAAATTTTACCTCAATTTTAATAATCGTACATGTATGTTTATTAGGAACTCAAGAGTACAGGTACAGCCCTTCGATTATGAGGTTTGCGATCACACTCACGCACCATAACACGCCTGAAATTAAATCTTGGCGAGTAATTAATCACACTCCTCGGCAATATTCGGCGCACGATTGAAAATGGTTTTATGATAACGATCAACCTTGTTTGCTGGAGAAGACTGACGGACACGCCGTAAGTAATTGTTTTAAGTTTTGCGCACGCGCTAGAACATTCTTATAGTCAGGTGCGTTTAGAGATGTTGTCGCATGCGTCTGTAGGTCTGAGGGATTCTCGGCTAGATATTGTTACCAACATGACATATTTAAATTAATCATCACCAACTTGACGTAATTTTGGTACCATGTGTTGCGTTCTAAAATAAAAGCCGCCCCGATAGAAGGCGAAGATGAATAGAAATCGAAACTTGAGTTCGCGGCAAACAAACATTGTTTTAAAAAATATCGATAGAGTTCATACAACAGGAAACTCTCACGTGGTCTCTGGTCGCATTTCATAACAACTTACATCCAACGGAAGCATTACGAAGCAATTCGAGAATGGAGTTTTAATTACTTCAATGTGAAGAATACATGTGTACAAGATGAATCACAATGGTGATAAAAATTGATTTAATTTTGAGTCTTCGTTCGTCATTTTATACCCCCCCCCCCCCCCCCAAATATTCACCAAAATCACACGCCTGGGTTTCAGGTTTCAGAAAATTCCCACAATGAAAGTTATTATTTGGCATATATACATGTATCACATATTCATTTCTGAAGTCTGTAATTGTCTTGAGATGTGTACTAATAATTGCCATAGAAGCTTTTATTCAAACAGACGAACATGGATAACTCTAAAATCAAGTGGTAAATAACACAATTTTGACGGAGAACATCCTTTTGATGGCATGTTTTGGGACCACAACCAATAGAAATAACAAAACTTCAAACATTTATATATGATCACTCTCTGCATTGATTGGTAGGTTCCTCAACTCAAATCAATTATTTTTTAACCCCGTAGCCAAAGAAATAGTAATTTATGAGGGTCTGATCGGATTTAGTACCTTTAATTGCAAACGTCATCAATTCAAATAAAGTGCACACTCATTCTGAGACAGTTGACAACACAAGTGACAAAAGTAAAGAACCTGCATGTAGTTCATGTTGAGTCGTTGACAGTGGCCACTCATCGATCGATCGTAGGTTCCAGAACAAAAAGTTTCCGGTCATTTCCCACGTGGGATAACATTTCTTTTCGTTCGTATTCTCATTTTTGCAACAACAAGCTAGTCAATAAGTAGACGATTACTGTACAGGTATCTGAATTTGCAGTTAGGTTAGTACAAGCTTTTTCGAATTCTGTAAACTGGCTGAAACTGAATAGGTATTTCCGGGCAGCACTACTGTGTCAACAATTTGATTCAAACAATCACAGTGAGGAGAGTGTGTGGTCATTGTTTATCAACATAAATGATTGACATGAATATGTAACCTGATGTGCTTTGTGTTGTGACACTTAATTGCTACAACATGGCGTCAGCACGCTTTGATCTTTGTTGTGTGTTGTCGCAGTTTAATATAGAAAGACGGTCGAGTGCTTTATTCCTTGCTACAATTTAGTTACCGAGTGTCGACATTACAATAATATGCTGTGTGGGTAAAATAATTAATTTATTTACAAGGTGATCATACAAAGTGTCTAATAACAGTGACCAAGAAATCTAGACCTCTCGAGCAGAGAAGTCATCGGCCTTCTACATTCAGATTCACAATGTGAACGCTACACACACAACTGTGATTACACTGCAAGTGGAAGTATAGTATCCAAGCATAAGCCACGATTTTGAATCTAAAAACAAATGTCAGTGCTTGATATTGATAATTTTTACTTGCGAATTTGACGTGATCTAGCATGGTTACTTCCTACGATGGAAATTCTTCCACTTAGTGCCACCGCAGACACTACGATTAAAATCGTCAGTGGAGAAAATCGTAGGTGGAGAAATCGTAGCTTGCCCGCAGACGCTATGGTGCAGCGATGTTTACAGCTACGATTTTATCCACGTGATCGATCACATGATAGCAAAACGTTAGACCACATTCTCCACATTATGCAACTAAATACATATGCATGGCATGTTTCTAAATTTTCTAAACTAACAATTTGATGTTGAAAGTTCAAGTGAAATTGAATATTGTTTTTATTTTGACATTTTTGTACCTGTCAACTCAACAGGCTCAGCTGCCCCAATTGAATTTCAACAATTGCGACAGCCCTCTTCTCCTTGCATGATATATGGTATAGGCATGCACTCCCTGTCGTGCCACATCTCCACCAATGTGGCCTCGTTTTTGTAAGTGCAAGAAGTTTGTAAACGTTGCGCCATTTTTGAATGTTTAATTTTCGTGGTATTTACAACATGACCAGTGCGACAGTGGTCATGTGACAGCTACGATCGCGTGCGTTGCCAAGGTCACACCACGATTTTCCTGGTAAAATCAAACAGTGCTTGATCGCTACAATTTGGCTATGATATTGTCGTGGGCATGCGCATTGGATGCTTCCTCCTGCGATTTTCCCCACTTACGATTTTAATCGCAGCGTGTGTGGTGGCACTTACAATTGAATCATGCATGGTTGCCTTAGTGTACATTCAGACGACCATGATTCAATCGTAAGTAGAGGAACCAAGCCCGACATGATCATCGATAGTTTGTTCGGACGCTTGCGATGTTGCATACATTATGATATCATAGATTGTTCCTAAAGCATGTGATTGACTACTGGCCTGCTATCATTTCAAGCTTCATTGCGATTAAGCCGCAAGTGGTGATAACCAAGAATGCCACGGTTTAGCATCTAAAATCAAGAGCTTGATATTATTTTATGCCCTACGATTTGGACGTGGACATGCGCAGTCCAGCTACCAGTTACTTCCTACGACGGAAATCTGTCCACTTACTATTGGAGTATTGCATCGTGGTTGTCTGAAACTCTGAATGTACACTTAAGCAAGTTAATGTAACGTTCACTTAGTGCAATGATTCATTGATTGTTGTTGGCATCTAATCAATGGTTGCTGATTGAATATCACCATGTAGAACTTTGAACATAATGACATTGACAATAGGCCTACCATGAAGGCATGTCAGATTGATGTTGCATCGAATTTTCCAAGTTTTCTGTTGTTTTCATTTGCAAAATTGTCATCACGTTGAAAGTATCTATGCTTAGAAATTATGGACAGATGGAGTTCACAAATATGCACACATACTGACGTAGCTTACCTGCTAGTCACAGTCGGTTGTTGTGCTCGGTTTATGCCGATATTCACATAAATTGCACCTCGTGTTCACGAATTATTTCTGCGGCGGGACTATTTGTGAATTGTGATTGCGTATTAATTTATAGCACAAACTCACATCTCTTCGTCCGTTGTTGTTAGAAATACAACATTTTATAACATTAGTAAACCTCAATACAATTAAATAAGTAGTTTGTTTCATACAATTGCAGAATATTATGGGTTTAAATTGTCAATGCGTTTGGAACTATATGTTATCATCAAATTTTATTTATCGGATTTATTTTTAGATTTTATCGACGAGCACTGATTGACTGAATCGAAACATCGATCTATACAATATTCGTCGATGATCGAAACAAGTTAATAGCCTGGCCCGGGTTACTCTGCTTTAAACTTATGAATATTGCACGAATCTATCTAAAATACCGATAGAAAATTGAAGATATTCTCTACATGGGCATTGATGCGACTGGTATTAGTTTTCTGGGAAAATGTTTTTTAATTTGTAAACAATCATCGACTGATTTGTGTTGGTCTTGACAACCGATTACGATAATATACAAATTCAAATTATTTATTGGTTATGACCATATTCTAGCGTAATCCAAGATAAAATACATATATAAATATCATCTTACATATAATCATTATATATTATTACTGCCTATAGACTACAGTAATATATCTATAGTTTCAAGTTTTACGACAATAATGCTTTAGGCCCACCGATCCTATGTGCGACATTTCTGCTCCCCAAAATTCAAAATCCAAGGGTCGTATTACTTAAAAATTGGTGACGTCACAAAATCAGATATAGCCTATATACGACCAAAGCGTCTTTGGTTCGTTATTACTTAAAAATTGGTGACGTCACAAAATCAGATATAGCCTATATATATACGACCCAAAGCGTCTTTGGTTCGTTATGATGTAGTCCATTGGGGACAGTTGGTCGAAAACGTGTGGTGGTATGGCCGCTGTACTATAATTACCATATAGGTGCTTATTTGTATAAGTTCAACGGCAAATATGTACTCGATGGCTATTTTGAAAATTTAAGATGGACGCCAGGGAGCAATCTTGAGCTGTTTGTTAAGTGATCATGTTACATGTCCCGCCAAACTCAAAAGCATTTTAAGTTGATAATTATTCTTGATTGACGTCCATAGGCTAAATCAATAGAACACTAGTTGAATATAATTGTTTTGATGCCATTTTGAAAAATCCATAGATGGACGACAGGGGCCGTCGTAATACAATGGAAACACGTGCTTTCCAACTAAGTGAGGTTTAATCTTTCCAAAAGATATAGATTTCCTGATCCCCAAGAAAAAACTGTCCTTTGAATCAACAAATAAGGAACCAAACCAATTGGTATTATACCTCTGCATGGTTCTTGTTGTTGAAAGTGCTGCGACGAAGAGATACATCATCTTTAGTTTCATATTGACCGTTGTATATTTATTCTGGAAACCAAAAAAACACGTCAATGGGCAGCTACACTATATTGATGATTATGACATACATATACAGTGTACATACACAGAACGACACGATGTGTAAATGGGTTAGTCGATACGACACGAGTGCTGTCGCGGAAGGATAGAACGAGAGGCGCTTAATTGCGCCTCGAGTTCTATCCTTCCGTGACAGCACGAGTGCCTTATCGACAAACCCATTTACACATCGTGTCGTTCTGTGTTTATTACACGCTTCGCGTCCTAGAATCATGCATTAAAATACAGGATTAGAATGTTTATTTAGGCTCATACAGGGCGTGTTTGTCATGTGTGATGATTTTTTTTATTTAAATAGTTCCAGTTTCATGGTTGAAGCGAACGTCATGTACGTCATTTTACGTCAACGAGATGCGTATGAAACGTACGTTCCATACGGATTTGTAAATATGGAACAGCAAAAACACTGCACTTCTAGGAACAAGCGTGTAATAAAAATACAAATATTAAAGTAACTGTTGATGGGAGATTAAATTATATTGACAAATAGTTTTGATTATTCTACACTTTCTCGACAATTGTTGTCATGTTTTAATATTTCTTCCGAAAGAAGAACAATATGATAATGATTATGATCACTGTGAATTTATTTATAGAAAAGTACCAATCTCAGTCTATTTGACGAGGGATGGTTGGTGGGGGGGGGGGGGGGGGGGGGCGTCCGAGCAACATGATGTTCCATCAAAGCGTTAAATATACAGTACTGTGTTTAGAGTCACTATGTATATATTTGCTCATTTCACCGCCTCAAATGAATGCATAGAAGACCTGGCAGCTCAGATTTGAAGCAGCTTTGAATAGTTAATATGATCATGTTGTTATCTCCGCATGACTGCGGCATAATTATAATAAAGTATCACCCCAGTGTGATTCCAATATCATTGGGCTAGTGTTTTATGTAGATTTAACCAAATAACGGGTAAATATAGTTTGTTGCAACGAACACACCATATTTTACAAAACGTCTCAAATTATCTAAGAAATACCAAACGCATCGGATGGCACTGTATAGAAAGCGAATCCAAACAATGTAGTATTGAATCTCAGAGATTTCTAAGTTCCCCACTCAGGTGGTCAGCTTGAATTACTGAATGGGGATGAGCATGTTCTGAACGTTAGATCCGGTGCAACATGGTTACGTTACGATACGAAACTAACTAGCTAAAAAGTCACATTCTAACCATTACATACCACAATTTTTCGCCTTGAAAGTCACGTGACAGACTTTTATTTGAATCCCAAATACCATTTAAGAAGCTAAAAGCGAGATATGAATAATTACGACAATCTGCATAAATGAGTTGGTGATTAAACTTGCTTTATGAAGAACTATATTAAAACACCAAATAGTAAAACTACCCAAGTGATACTTGTGTATGTACTTCATCTGGTGCTTTAATGGAAATTGGGAAATTGGGTCGAGAATAAACTGGGCGACCGACCGGAAGTTAATAAAATACACACAATTCGATCTCTGTATCCAACGATAAACTACACAAAAGCAACACACCAAACCCGTAATTTATTAAACTGCATTTGCTGGAGTTCACATTCACGTGTTATTCCAGAACATCTATTGTCACCAACACACTCCGAGTCGATATAAATTCCGAAGCGTAGTACGAACTTCCCCACCGAATTTGCGATCTCCGATGACAAACTCCAAATGTAAACAAGCGCAATATTATTTGTCTCATTTTATGTTCTACTGCTCTCTGTCGTGTCATATTAGTTTTGACACGGAGCTTGAGAAATGTTAATACCAATAGTCGAATAGTTATGTAACACATCCACAACTAAAGTATCGCATTTCATAGTTTCACTGATAGGTCTTATTCGTTAATCTTGTATTCGCGGTAGGCAACTATGGACGTGTTTACGAGATGACGTCATGATATGGGCCGACCACCGGAGTAGCTCACTATCTTAAAGTATCACTGCGCGTTGTGATGCGGGAAACGACATTTCCCTAGGCTGATAGAAATTGTCGCCACCAAGCGTATTTAAGGGCCTTAAACAATCAAATGCACGCATTTATGCGAAAGTAGTTGTTATTATATCACAATAAATCTCAATAATCCACAAAAAAGTCACAACAAATTACAACAAATCACAATGCTGATTATAATAATATAAATGTAAGATAACTCGGTCTCATCAAGCTATGTTCACAAACAGTCAGTACGCACAAGATTAGATAGCGAAAGATACATAATCGGGGTTCACGATTACATAGTTATTATTAGTATTAGTGACGGAATAACGGAGACATTAATTTTTGAAGAAGTGTTATATTAGACCAAAAATGTTAACTTGTGGTAGTGTAAATAATTTTATACAATTCTCCGTACTTTCTATATAGAGTTGTCACCCTTCCGATTAACTCATTTCCCATTAATATAATCCCAACATCGCATGCCAGGTGTTGCTGCGATTGAATATCAATCGCTATTTAGTTCTGAACCCAGATTAAGTATATTTCGCTATTTAATCGTGTGCATATTAGGTGTCACAAAGCTGGCAAAATGTCCTGCTAAAGTTTCTTTAAATTCTTCAGATGGCTATCTATTAAACATATTTTAGTGGTAAATCATGGAGTTGCAGAATACTTGTTAAAGTTTAGGTTGTAACTTGGACGGTTCGCTCAATATGGTGATCATGATCTCTCCATTTTATCGCGCAATTTAAGGGTTAAATATTTAGAGCTGCACTCGTATTGGTTTTTGTTAGATATTACTCAAGTGGATTGCGGAGGGATGTCCTTTCAGCCTTCAGTTCTCGGCTCTCGGCTCTCGGTCCGCCACCCGCTCTTATTACCAACAAACAACACATTGAGGCTCTATATATTGATCCCTTAACTGAGCGATAAAAACGATTACTTACACATGCAGCTGATAAATGGCCACGAGTTATTGCACATGGAGTTGATAAAATGCCACGAGTTGATTCTTGTCAGATATCTAAATTTTCCTTTTTAATATGAGTTGTCTAATAACTTGAGGAATATCACAAAATATCACTGAGCATGTAGTAAAACGATGGGGTTATTTTATATAAGATTTATGGAGGCACATAATCAGTATGAGTGTTCACTGCTTCATGCAAATGTGTTTGCTTCAGCAAGCGTGAACAATTTCTCATTTCTTATCAAAATGTCCATGTATCGGTCGGAATGTCCATGTATCGATCGGAATGGTCATGTATCGATCGGAATGGTCATGTATCGATCGGAATGAAACATTGAGATATCACTCAACTCAGTTCAAGCTTGAAACTTGGTCCCGATTTTCGCCCAAGTCGAGGTCGAACCCGCGCCAACTTTGTCATTTGCCGTTCTATAGCATAGCACATTAATGTCTTCTGAAACGCAAATTTGCCAGCGCGTGAACATAGCCCTTATAGAGTTATTGTCGTCACGTCCAATGGCTTTCATCGAAATAAAATTTATTTACACATAATTTCCTAACCAATTGTGTGATGAAAAGTATGATGCATTAAACAATTCCATTATATCAAATGTGAAATCGAACAAGATTCCCCACCGAATACTATACATTTATCACTCATGACGACCCTTTCTTTACTAAATACCCATTACGAGTACAATGTATATATATCCCTTAGGAAATGTTCAGATAATAAGTGCAAAAATCCGTCATATATAGAGACCTTTCGCAAAATCACTATTACGATTATGGATAGCAATTATTGTCCTTGTAAGGTGGACACCATCACAATTTACCTACGATGGTTAATTGGTGAGACGGCATATGTCACACTACATTAAGTTACACATATATACTTCATGGGAAAAGTAATGTGTGTCTCTTTCAGATCCCATATTCTTATCCGTGTGTTATACTTCACACGGATAATGTTAGAGCGTTCCCAAGCAGGACCGGTGACACACCCTTGACACAACTGCACATAATTAAACTGAGTTGGGTACAGTTAGTTTCACATAAGAACCCCCCGTGCATAAAATTGAATTTTGGCCGTATACTGGCAGGATATTGTCCATAACCGTAATCGTATTCGTGATTTTGCGAAAGGTCTCTATTGTTTGCTGAACTTATTGTTGGAACATATCCGAACAGTTAACAGGAAACATCAAGCATGTGTATTATCGTTCCTACTTACATCGTCTGCTCATATTTCCTGAACATCCCTCCAGATGAATACTAGACTATTCCAATGTCCCGTGTATTATTATATCCTTTTATTCCTCATCCATGGGAGAGTATATTGAGAACATAAATAAACATGACAAAAAACAGGTGAATATTATACATAGAAGTACAAAGTGCAAAATCAACATATATATACAGAACATATAATAGGTATAGTTATGTACATTGGATACATGTGCACTATACTAGAATTTAATTGTATATGACTCAAATCATAGGGAGAGTGATTAATAGTTTACCTAAAATCGGAAGCTTTTGATCACATATGTATTATATCAATGTCAGACATGAATTGATAATCAGGACTGCTTCAGGTTAATGTGGAATCTAGTATAGGCACGCGTAGCCCATGTACATGCTACTCACATATGACACATTCAAGACTTCTGAAAATCACGAAAGATACATGTATGTTTTGTATAATAGTAGTACTACTAATAATTATCATATTACTTTTCACATGGTGGTATGCTTCCCATATTTTACACGTATTTTTCACTATAAAGTATATAGGTACATTCAAATCAACAATAAATGAGTTCAATTCATTCAGACCACCAGTCAAGAAAAATATAAGTTTGTCGTCGTCCGATAAAGAATCATAATACATGTAGATATTTATATCAAAGTTGGTAAGGAGAGAGAACTCAATTTCATTTCTTAAATTTCTTACATCAGGGCATTCAATTAAAACATGTTTCACATAGTCAGTATACACACGAGAGCAATTTCCACACACCCTCTGCTCATACTGCATTACATGAAAAATTAATAATTTGTCCAACTCTGATGAAGTAGTGTTTATCAGTTGGATATCATCTAAACCCCGGTTGGATCTTTTGGAATCTACTCAGTGTTCTTTCGGAGTTAATCCGGGACATCCAACCTGAGTTCTCAATCTCGGACATGTTATTTCTAATGATAGACTTCCACTCTAGTTTGTCTGGAAAATACGTTTCATCAATATACATATTAAAATATTCATTCAGGCCATACTTATCCAGAGTGGACATTATATCCGTTGTAAACGATGTCATAGAGCATTGACCCTCATAATCAGTAAATAATAATTGTCGATGCAAGTGTTACATCAGTTTTTAATGTAACTTCACAACGACTTTTGATGTAAAATAAGGTCAGCACTTTTGAAATGAAATGGCCATTTTTATGTAAAAAAAAAAAACAGGCCACGACTTTTGAAGTAAAAAACATGCCAGTTTTTGACATAAAATCTCCTGTAAAACCTGATGTAATTAACGAGTTTTGATGAAAAACGGTCAGCTTTTGAAGTAAAATCGTTTGTATTTTTACGTAAATACAAGAAGGCAACGAGTTTTGAAGCAAGGAATTCAGTCATATCTGGAGTCTGACAATGCATAAGAGGACCAACACCGGTTGTCGACCATATGGTTGTGACGTATGCCATATATAATATTTATATTAATGTTTATTGTAAACGCAATAAGAACCTGACAAAATAATAAGTTCGTAAACATGACACAACCTACATGGCACACGTATATGGTCGATGAGAATAGAGCATGAAGTGCGCGTCTACATTTATCTTATCTGAGGCGCCAAAATGTGCACGACAGCTACGCCCATATTAGTCCCTGTTAACAATACTATTTAAAAGGGCACGTTATGGATGGTAAGCTGATACACTGATAGCAATACAATCCCAAACAGACTATCTGAACTATTTTCGAGACGTTTGCTTTAGATTGGTGAAAAACGAATGTTTTCTTCGCACTTGCCATACGATACGAAGTCCTTTTAAAGAGGAGCGTTGGTGATGAACACCAATCAGGTACACGATGCATATAGGGATGATCGTGCAGGGCAATGAGGCGTATTAGCATGTCAGGAACATCCTGAATTCCACTATTAGAGTGGTACTCCACTTTAATAGAGGTATATGACCATTACCGTTTTGTTAATTTGATAAAAGAGGGATAATCCCGAATCATATTTCAGAAAAATATTATTAAAAATCAGTGTCGCACTAGTTTGTCCGGCCAGGAGAATGATTAACCCTTTACCCAACAGAAGGGCCCTGTGCCAATGCATTCTCTTATATATGCGAGTCGACCATAGGTCGCCTCGCATATATAAGAGAATGCATTGGCTTAACACATTACAAATTATAAAATTGTTAAACAATGTAAGAAAAAATGGTAAAAAGTGTTAAAAAAAGATTTTATTTAGGCCAATGCATTCTCTTATATATGCGAGGCGACCTATGGTCGACTCGCATATATAAGAGAATGCATTGGCACAGGGCATAACTGTAACTATCACAATGTGGTCAAGGAGCCGGTTCCAATGATATCCATATTTGTATGGTTCTATTGAGACAGACCGAAGATATTTGAGGCTGTTGAAGCTTTATTTGGCCGGTTTTGGCCGGTTTGTTGGGTAAATGATTAAGCACGACGGCACACTATTAGCAACTCAATTAGCATGCTATTTGTTGAAATGTTGTTATGGAAGAGGGATTGAGTCATCCTGTTATTGTCATTTAGAAAGGCATATATTAGTAATATTATAATTTATTGAATAACAAAGCTGGCACAAAAGATTGCACAACGAATTTATTGGAAGACTGTTCATTCGCTGCGATATTGTTAAGAGTGACATTTGACTGTCCACTGGTATGCACCGTCTTCTATTCCCGGCGCACATAAAGGAAACATTAATATGTTATAGTCATATACCACTATAATAGTGGAATACCACTATCATGGTGAAATTCAGGATGTGCCTGACCTGATTAATGGTCCAACAAAAATGATTAATGGTCCAAGAGCTTATAGGCGACCAGAGACGAAGTCGATACTTAACTCGAGGGCCGTTAACCATTTTCAGTGGGCACCTTATAAACCACACTCACGAGTTCATGTTATTACTATTATCATCACCAATTAGGTGACGTCTAGCTAATGATGTACATGTAAGGATCGCGCTATTATTGGGTGTGTCAAACCATTAATGACCCGACAGATACGTAACAGGTAAAGTTACCCTCACACCATAGCGATCACCAGTTGCGTATGGTTGCGAATAAAAAATAGTGGTCATAAGTTCCGAACGCAACTCACACGCAACTAATAAGTTTTATAGGTTTGAAGTACGCAACAAGCACGCAGGTGATCGCAGACACACGCAGAGTAAGTTCGAAATTTTGAACATGTTCAATAATTCTCTGCGAATGCCTGCGATCAATTTATACGCAACAGGGACGCAACAGGTACGCTAAGCGCGCAACACGATCGCAACAGGTACGCAACTCATAAGTTATTAACGCAGGTGATCGCAGGTCCAAATTTGTGGTATCTGGCCAGGTTTTGGTACCGTACATGTTGCGAATGTGTTGCGTACCTGTTGCGATCGTGTTGCGTGCCTGTTGCGATCACTTTGCGATCGTGTTGCGTGCCTGTTGTGATCCTGTTGCGTGTGTAGCGTACCCCCAACCTATTGTGCTTATTCCCAGCGTATCCCCAACCTATGCCCTGCGTATCCAACATATTAGTTGCGTGTGAGTTGCGTGTTAGTTGCGTACTACATGCGTGTTGAGAAATGGTATAAATAGTGGGCCTTTTCTAGATCCGTGTCAGTTGTTGGTGGACCTCCGATGTGACAACATGGAGCTACCTCTTGCTGTTATTGGATATCAGTTTAATCTGGTCGCAAATACCACGCAACTAGCACGCAGGTCAAACGCAACTTGTAAGTTTTGAACGCAACTCAAACGAAACTCGTAAGTTCTGCACGGAACTCACACGCAACTCGCACGCAACTCCTATGCCGGTGATCGCAGATATTGGGGGATCATAAGTTCAGTTCGCAACCCACACGCAACTAACACGCAACCCATAGGTAGAATAGGTTACAAAATTGTTTTCGCTTGTGTTTGGTGCGTATACAAATATTTTTTACACGCAACTCATAAGTTTCAGCATACGCTATGGTGTGAGGGTAACTTAATATTATGTTGGGCCGTTATGCGAATACAACATTGTGCTACTGCATCAGGAAAGCACACAAAGTGTTATTAATGACTGTTCGACTACTATTGGTCCATGAAGTTGATTTTCATAAGATCTGCCAAGTTTTCCGGACTAGTACGATCGAGTGCCGGTGTGGAGTCTCTACGTGTCCGTGGACTTGCGGAATGTCTTATCCATAGTCACGTCACACTCGTATGGGGGATCCCCGGTGTATATTTCTCGGGTGTGCCAGTTTTTTCGGAGTCAAGAAATGTCTTATATATGGCACACACCATATATAATATGCCACACATTAGAACGGACGGTCCCCGCGGTGTAGGTATTGGTCCTCTTGTGCACTGTCAGACGCGTATGTGCGATCGCCGGTGTGAATTCTGGTGTTGTCAGGTTTTCGGAATCACTAAATGTCATATGGCACACGTCACACTCGTATGGCGATCGATCTCCAGTGTAGGTCCTCTTGTGCAATGTCAGACTAAGATATTACTGAATTCCTTCGGACACACGTCAGATTTGTCTAAAATCGACTGGTGATTTTACTTCAAAACTCGTCTCAAAGCTTTGTTTACATCAAAAGAGGACGATTTTACTTCAAAAGTGATGACCCTCAGTTTACATCAAAACCTGGCGAGTTTACATCAACTCGGCAGTTACATCAAAAGCTGGGAATTTTGCATGAAAACTCGTTAGTCGCACCACACGTTGTCAGTTACATCAAAACCTGGCGCAACATGCAATTCTTGGAGAGGCTTACGAGTATGTATCTATTCATGTAAGTGCTCGGTTTTATTCCACATACAGAGAGTCGCAGTGGGTCCGAAATACAAACCGAGGCACATTCTCTACAAGGCTTGTCTATCTTACCGTTATTCACAATTTCTACTAGAGTTGTCTATCTTACCGCTATTCACAATTGTTACTATAGTTGTCTATCTTACCGATATTCACTTCTGTCAGACTGTCACCAATTTCTACTAGAGTTGTCTATCTTACCGATATTCAAAATATCTAACATAGTTTTCTATATTCTCCTCCGTCACAGCACATATTTAAAGGTACTCAATCCTCATTCGGACGGTAGAGGTAGGCAATATTGTCACGCGAACGTCTGGCAATGCTTTGGGAAACTAGTCATTTATGGACCGGTCTAAAACGATTATGATATCTTGTGATCAGTCTTGTTGCAGCTGTTGAAACCATTGCTCTATCTGCATTTCTTTGAATTAATAAGAATACTGTAAAACTTGGAGCCGTGACTGAGGTGAATATTGGTAAGATTTACAACTCTGTGTTGAGATTGACAAGGGTATGTAACGTGTTCCGCTGCCCCACCACCATTGCCCTCGTGTGACGGGTATATATATGCGCCTATACCATACATGTACGTCGTGGTATAGAATGCAAAGTTATATATGCTTCCATGATGTATAGAATGCGCATATACATACACAGAAACGCCACACAAATGGATGGTGATGTTGGTTCGATGTATGGCAGCACAACAAGTTACAGGCGAACAACTATATACGGTCTACTAAAATACTGAATCAAGTGACAGATTTATTATTCCAAAATTTATTCTGATTTTTCCATGTGAAGAAACAATTAACGAATGCTCGTCATTGATACATATAATGTGCAGGCCTGTTACTCAAATACGTACGTTCGGGGTACGTATAGTCCATATATACACATTTCACACATGTATCGACCTAGTTTGATCCCCGAACATGACACACCCGGAACAAATGTAATAAGTGAAACATACGTTTGGAGATTAAGCTTTGTGCTACTTAGACATGGTATGAATCTCTTCCCAGCAAGTTTTATGTACATTCAGGGGTATAGCATAACATATATGAATCGAGAACACCTGTCCGAAAACGCTTCTATCAATTAATATTGATTTTATTTTGTATTTCTCATTTCATCAGCGGGATAATTTTAGTTTTTTTTAGAACAGTAATCGTCGTGAAAATATTCAGAGCATAACAAAAGCGTAACAAGAATGACAACTCTATCTTATATGAAATGCGTAACAAGAATGACAACTCTATCTTATATCAAAATCGTAGCAAGAAGGACAACTCTATCTTATATCAAAAGCTTAACAAGACAGGGGGGGGGGGTGAAGAAAAAAAATTCCGGCACTGGGTGGTCAAAGCCACCAACAAGCAATTTTTTCCGCAACTAAAAAAAACAATTCCTGCTTGTTTTTTAGTGTTTTGGCAATGAGTTGGGCTTCAAACCCACTTTGAATGAGAGAAATAATGTAATTCTAACTGTAAACTGACTGCAGGCAGTTATCGTGTTGTATTTTGTTGCAAATTTTGAAATCCAAGATGACCGCTGGCAGCCATGTTTTTTTGGCCGAATGACCTCAAAATGACTCATTCCTATTTACATGTCCATGTTAACATCCATGATAAATAGTATGCACAGAAATTCATATACAGTTGTTTACAGTGAATTTCCCCCCGCAAATCTCTGTTTTAGTGTTAAAAGGGGGGTGGGTGTCAAAAAATGGTCGGAAAAAACTGCCGAAAACGGAAAAAAATTTGGCGGTGGGGGTGGGTGGGTACAAAAAATGATCGAAAGGGAAAAAATGCCATACGTGCCTGAAATGTTTTTCCGACCCCCCCCCCCCCCCTGAACAAGAAGGAAAATTCTATCTTATATCAAAAGCGTAACAAGAAGGACAACTCTATCTTATACCAAAAGTGCACCAAGAAAGACAACTCTATCTTAGAAGTATTTCTTTGAAGTAATACAGAACTGTCATTTCACTGCACAATGTATCGTACAGCTGTGTGAAAACTAGATTATTCGTCGCAAGGTAAACCTTAAACGTGAGCACAGAGTTCATTACAAAATGGCCGCTTCCCTTCAACTAATTTGGCGTTGTTATTCCTTGCTAGAAAATTAGACGAAAAGGAAGTATGTTGTTAGTCCAGGCACATTAGGTTTCGATAGGGACAAACATCGGGGAAAGCTGATTTTGTTCCGGGTTTATACGAACATGTTCATGAGCAACATGGCAAAAGTCTCATATAATACGAGTTGATCGTTTTGAGATATCTTGATTTTTTTCTCGGAATGGTTAAAATTCTGAAGCATTTCCATCAGTCCATAAGCGAATGGAGTCATGTGTAGATCAGTTAATGCCAAATTCATAATACATTGAAATACATACAAACAATCATTAGTCGTGAACCATATAGGTAGAGTGTAGTCTCAATATCGTGGGCGGGAGTTATCCCTGCAGTAACCAATTACTCATTCAAGAAAGGAGCTTAGTTATGGACCAGAGACACCACTTGAATCACTCACATGTTTTTTGTACATACGTTGATTATATAAGCAGGCCTTAATCACCAAATCTGCGCCAGGGGCTGACAGGAAGACAGTCCTCGAGATTATGTCATCCCCTGGTGATATAATGTTATACTCTTCTTGTATTATAATTGTCATAAACATAAGTATTCATTATATCACCAATAAACAATCAATCAATCAATCTTGCTGGTATGTCTTTGGATTATGTCAAATGGGCGCTTTGCGAAAAAAATGAACATCGAGTCCATCCTTGCCCAAGCATGACGATATCACACATGCGTCTTTCAGAGGTCAGTTAAATGTCAAAGCAACGAGATTTATAAGTAAACAAAGCCTTGTTTTCCAGAGAATTTCGATTTATCGCTATCAGAAAATATATGTAAACAATATATTAAACGATCGTGTCACCACTTTACCTGTGTTTATCACGCTAAATGATACATCACTTTGAAGAAAGGCCCATCGCGGGGCTCCACGTGTAAATATAGTACTTTTTTATGTAAGTATGCTATAGAAAAGTAACAGGACTCAACAGCATCAACATATTAACAAAAGTTGACTCATAAAGCCTCTAGGGCGACCTGTCGGCATTCTGATCTGACTAAATTTGTGTCATTCTAGCGTTTCAGGTACTGGGTCGCTTACTCCACCAGCTAGGTTACCCGATAGACACCAACTTACCGATAGTGGTTACTTATAAACAATGATTGATACCGACGTGTGGGATCTCAATGACTTGGGTGGCACGGCATAATATTCCCACACAATCTATGTTATAATATCCACCCTTACCTATTGATTCTGAAGAGTGATGCTGTATTGTCTTTTCCACGTACTTTCTGCATTGATTTAGACGTATACAGTAATAGTTTTGTTTTACTAGAAATACTATCAACATAAGTTCCTGTCACTATAGGAAATAATGTTTTCTCATTTTTCGACATCAACATGTACATCACTTATTATTTATAACCTGGACATCCCTTGCTATTATTTATAACCTGGAAATCCCTTGTTATTATTTATAACCTGGACATCCCTTGTTATTATTTATAACCTGGACATCACTTGTTATTATTTTTAACATGGTCTATCTCTTCCGGGCTACAATTACAACAACACAATTTATAAAAAAAACCTAATTTAGAAAATGCAAGGCTACAAATACCTTTTTCTGTGAATAAAGCACAGACAAAATATATTCCTGCAAAATATCTCAATCGAAAGGCGTTGGTGACTTGATGGATAGTTCTAACACGTTACAGTTCTCTCTCGTGCTACGCTCAAAATGCGCCTGATGTATATAGTCCGTAAAACCGCCAAGAAATGTTGTATGAATTGTATCAGCAAATTGGGAAATAAGACCGTTATTAACTCATAGATCATTTCCGTACAGGTGTCCTCGAATCATTGTTATTATACCGCTGAAACTATATACAATTTGTTCGGAAGAGATAGACCATCTTCCGAGTTTGTTTAGTAATAATATTGCAACCGTGTTTTCGACGAAAGTTCAAAAATAGTTGAAGTCGTCGTTGCCAATGTGTTGTTTATGTTGTTGTTGATACCTATGCTCTTTTAGTTGTTGATTATGCTGTTACTGCTGGCGGTTTTGTTGGTGGTGATGATGATGTCTTGGTGCTGTTGTTGTTGTTGTTGTTTTACTGTTACTGCTGTTTGTTCTTGGCTGATATGTTGATATTGATTTTGTTGCTGCTGCTATTGTTGTTGTTGGTGGCGGTGACGCAGTTGTTGCTGATGTTGGGATTGTTTTTGCTGGATGTTGGAGGTGGTGTTGGTGGTTGTGGTGGTGGTTGTGTTGTTGTTGCTGCTGCTGCTTCAGTTGTTCTTGTTTATCTTGTAGTTGTATTGTCTGCAGATCAAATCCTGACGAGTGACATGTGCGCACTGTGGATGTCGTACCCGGTGCCGTTGATCCAACATGTGTCACTGAATGCCACGACTCGCTCCTCGCACGCATCTGTATACCACGAAGCCCCGCCCCTCAGACTGGCACACCCGTTCTCATCGGCATCCAGAGTGAGAAATCTGCTTCCATTCTTACATACATTCTCGCATGGGATCTGCCATGGGTTCAACCTGTTGCCGTTGAATTTAATTTCATATGATTTATCTCGCCCACTTAATGTGAAGTTGCTATACTTCGAGATGTAGACTTCCCCAATACCTGGCAGTATATGTCCCGTTGAATTACGTATTTGGACTTTGTAGTACAAATCGTAATCGTAGCCTGTAAGCGATGTGATTATGTGAATGAGCTCCATTCCGCTCCAGCTATACATCGGCAGGCCGACCACTGTGCCGTCGGCGTGGTCAGAAAAACTGGCATTGAAGAGGAGATTGAAGTTTGGCTTCCAGATAGTATATGCAATCGTTTGCCCGATCCAGCAATAGGCCTTAGTAGGTAACGTTTCACCAACTACATACATGTCTTGTATGCCGTCACTCAAATCATGGCAGTCTGAAATAGATTAATAAATTAATAATAATCATGATGAATAAATTGATATATTGTAGCAGCCAAATATGAGCAACAATCCGGTGTAGGAAAACCATCGCATCTCGGAAGAAGCTGGTCGGCTGGATACGCAATCGGGTACTGGCAATTCATTAATTACGCGCGCCGCGTGTATACTGTCCTAGAGATTCTAGATAGCTATGGTTCGCTGTGTGTTTTATTTGTAGATAGTGGGGTTTTCCGGTTATTTTGGGACGCATTAAAAGTTGTACTGCGATCCCGATCCGGTAAAAGGTGTAGTTGGAATTTCAATTTCGTTTATTGACGTTGATTTTGGTTTGTGATAAGCTATGCCAATTACAAAGAGAAGAAATGAAAAATATAATTTGTAAAATGCGTATGTCAATTGATACGTGTTTTAAAGAGTGTAGTCTGAGACAGCCGAGTCAGTTAATTAGGTGCTGATCGGTGTGACAGTTTGCAGTCGGTCCCTATTTGCGGAGGTCCCCGAATTCGCGGAGGTCCACTAAAATGGTCGAAATATGTTGATTTTAATGAGGGAACGGGTGCGTATATCTCAATTGATACGTATTTTAAAGAGGTTAGTCGGATACAGTCGAGTCAGCCACGGTTCATTAATTGGTGCTGATCGTTGTGATAATTTGCAGTAGGTCCCTATTTGCGGAGATCCCAGAATTCGCGGAGGTCGCCTAAAATGGTCGAAATATGTTGATTTTAATGAGGGAACGGGTGCGTATATGTCAATTGATACGTATTTTAAACAAATAACGACACGATCATCATAACAGTGGTTTGTTCTATGAATCATATCATCATCATCATCATCATCATAATACGGAACAAGTCTTGCGACTTTTCTTCCAAAAACATTATTTGCAATGTTTGTTTACAAATATATGTATCGTCATTTGATATTTACTTGTGAGTCACTTGAACATATTACTAACTAATTCTTGTCGTCGAACTCGTATTTTATATACTAGAAGAATAAGTCTATGTATATTTAAATTGATCGAGTGTTGGAGCCTCCACAGCGAAGTATGGCAGAGCGTTCCAGCTATTTACCACCCTCTGCGTGAAGAAATATTTTCCTATGACCTTGTTAGAATGGGCATCTGTAGCTTTTTATTATAATTATGTCCTCTTGTTCTTCCTGATGAATGTCTTTCTAATCGGTCGCAGACATTGGTATTGTAATGACCATTCAACAGTTTATATACCTCGATTAGATCTCCTCTAAATATTCGATATTTTAAAGACATCAGATTGAGTCTTATTATTCGGTCTCGGTAGCATAACGTTTTGATTCGACGAACTAGTTTCGTTGCTTTTCTTTGTATTTCGCTAACACAATGCTTTGATATTTGTGATGTGGGCTCCATGCAGAGTTACAGTATTCGATGATAGGTCTGACCATGCTTATGTAGAGCGATTCGAAAGTGTCGATGTCCAAGTTCGTGAAAGTTCTATTGACTATGCCGATGATTTGAGAAGCTTTATTGTTTTAGGATATTGTAGGAAGGCTAATCTGGCCGTGTCAAATTGAGCTATAGCGATGGGATATCTCTCAGGACGACACATTTCGGGTTTTCGTGGGGTGCGTATTCGCTGGATGTCTTATATTGCAGTATGTAACTATTATTATTATGACCGGGTTAATTGCGTTCGATGTTTAGGTATGAACAATGGCTGGGCCATGCACTCTTGAAGATTTTATGGCGGGAACACAATGCCTCCGATTTTTGATGGGCATTTAGAAGCTTTCTTGTGTGGCGAATGAGAAACCTGCAGTAATAAGCCGAAGTTATTTTGTAATAATTTGAAGGATTAGTTGTTTTAACGGAATTCTGAGGCAATTCATGTAACCAATATATTTTATTTATTATAATTTATATTTATGGCTAATTATATGATCTTGAGGGAGTTATCATTTCTGACTATGGTTTTCTTGTAATATACTAATGTATAATTTATTGTTTCGACTGGGCGCTGCAATAGCGCTGGGGATTCTATTTATAGAATGTTCATTATTGGGACACATTACAAGTTGTAGTGCGACCCCGAGGCCGAGCTCTAGTGCGACCCTGGTAAAGGGTGCATTTGAGCATTTCAATTTCGTTTATTGTCGTTTACATTATGTCAATAATGTTGATTTTTGGTTTGTGATAAGCTATGGCAATTACAAATAATATATATGACAAAGATTCTATAATTACAATCATGGGTATAGAATATATGATCTTGAGCGCGTTACCATTTCTGATTATGGTTTTCTTGTTTGACAGTGTGCATGTGTCACACCATCCGCGCCGCCAATGAGCGGGTGGATAGGGTAACCACATTTTAAGTATCCGTTGTTTCGTCCCAATTTCGGGTTATACCATTCTGATCAGATGTGACGGTTCGGTCGGGGCCAGGATTTAAGCCGGATAATAGCTGGAAACTACATTATTTTGGCGAATGGATCCATTCGCTGAAATAATGGAAAGTGTTCAGCAATTTTCAACAGCAAAATCAACTTATTCCCTTGACGATGTATATCGACGAACACTATTAATTGATTTCAGATTTTAGTAAAATTAGGCACCTGTGCAATTATATTGAAAACAGTATACATGCTAATTACCTCGTGATTTTGTCGCTTATTCTAACTCATATGGTCATGACATTGCGAGAAATTAACTTGTGTTTTGTACCGAGAATGCCATTATAAACATTTCCCATTGATTACCATAATAGATATATGGTAGCCATGGTTTCACCATAGTTACGACTGTAATTTTGTGGTATTTGCATGCCATGTTTGGGTTTACCATAATTTGGTATACCTATAGTCACAGCAATAAATTTGAAGCTATGCCATAGTAAACCCGTGGTTTAACTACAGTAGAAACGGCAGTCAGGGTAAGACTATTGCTTTGTATTTACCATATAGACTTTGACCATGCATTATATACAATAATAATGATGCCAGTATTTGTCACTGTATATAATCCTTGCATGTAGAAGCATGATGTTGCGTGTTATACATTAGCGTATAAAATTGATGATAATAAAAATGTCGCTGTTCTCGCGTTCGCTCATAAATGTGGCTTGTTGGGTGTTGCATTATTTTAAGAACAAAGATGTCAATTTCTGATAAAATGTGATGACCTGTGTGTTCTCGAAAGTGATTCACAAACTAAATAGCAAGGGAGTCTTTTGAAGTTTGATTGCGTTATCTTTTATAAACACAAATATTGTGATTTCCAAAAAAGCACACAGGCGCATAACTCCGTACTGTTCTGCTTTAATAGCATTTTGACGTAGGCTAGTGACCACAAGGTCCATCTTATCGTAGTCAGATTTGTAGTGCTCCACTTCCTCTCGAAGGTGCGTGTTTTCCGTTTCCAGCGTTTCCACTTTTTCTGTTAAGTCATTAACTTGTGCGGTGAGGTGCTTGTCGATTTAGGCTACTAACCCCTTCTTGAAAGTTTCAAACTTCTCACTTATATTGTCTTCCAAGAACTTTTCCATGTCTGTTTTGTTGGCAAATCTTTAATTCTTTCTTCAAGTCGTTTCAGATTGTCACATACATCATGCATGACCTTCTCACTATCAGCTGTCATAGATGTGTTACTGCTGAAACTGTCTTCGGGGAGGGGTCTCTTTTTCTCTGGTTTTTTTGCGATGTCTCTTGAGCTATTTGACCGAGACTTATCAGATGCCTTTTGTCTGTTACCCTTCTTCTCCTTATCAGCCATGGTGTTTGTGTCTTATCGCTTAGCGATCCAGACACGATGAATTAGTTAGGCCCGACCTTTGGTCGAAGCTAATTAATGAAATTATTCAAACGTGACGTAAATAATTGCACAGCGTTCAGTTCTAATCCAATGTCATCGAAAATGAGAAAGTTAGTACACAATTAGTCAAGTTGTGTACGATGACAAACATCAAACAAGTTCAAACATACATGAAAACGACCCAAGTTAGTTTCGATTCCATCAGCACTGTAGATCCATGTACGAATATTAACCAATTATACCAATAATATGCTATGAAACAGGAGCAATGTTTACATGTCCATTGTTTACATTTTCCAGCCGGAAGATCAAGAATCAATTATTTGTTTGGTTGTTTATTTCATGGTTGAGCAAAACCACAAAATCAACGAATAGCTACCCCCACCAATTAAAATAATTTTACAGTATATATATAAATATAAAAATTAGTCGCACCGATTCTGATAGATGGGTATACTATATGAATTTATATATGCAATATTCCCATCAATGTATGCAGTAGTTTGTGCGCCTAAGCTGACAGAATACCCTATACATCGCTAATATTGGAGTACATGGGTCCGGCGGAAGGGTCCGACGGAAAGGGTCAATACGACCTTAAATTACTAAAATATAAGAATTAGTCGCACCGATTCTGATAGAAGGATACTATATGAACTCAAATATGCAATAATCCAATCAATTTATCCTGTAGTTGGTAGTCTGTAGTATATTTACAAATGGATGTCTGACTGTCCGCTACAGAAATTATCAGGGGGCCATCTGGAATAATCCAAACGGGTCCAGCAGCGGTGTGACTAATTACCACCCGGGACCGCCCGGGACCGCCCGGGACCACCGGGCGGCCCCACGGGGCCGTGGACACAATATCTCGACGTTATAACGTAGCGACATGCCACCTGAGGGCAACATAGAAAAATTTACTCGCTCGCTCGTCTCCGGCCGGTCATATTAACCCCACAAAGGCTAAAAGAGCCTGGGTGATTACGGGTGTCTTCGTGTGTTTTCAGACAGATTATTTTGGTGATTCGCGTAGTGCAATACACCTCAGTGTTAATTCAATATATTGACTCGTTGACGCGTCCACGGCCGATGTTATTAACCCCTCAAAATACGGTAAAATAGTGTATAAACAAAAAGAACCTTGGGACCGCCCGGGACCGCCCGGGACCGCCCGGGCGGCCCCATGGGCTCGTGGACACTATATCTTGACGTTATAACGTAGCGACATACCCCACGAGGTCAAGCTAGAAAATGCTACTCGCTCGCTCGACTCCGGCCGGTGTTATTAACCCCTCAAAATTCGATAAAATGGTATATAAACAAAAAGAACATTGGGACCGCCCGGGTGGTCCCACGTGTCCGTGGACACAATATATCGACGTTATAACGTAGCGAGATGCCACATGAGGGCAACACATAGAAAAATTTACTCGCTCGCTCGTCTCCGGCCGGTCATATTAACCCCACAAATGCCGATATTGGCTAAAAGAGCCTGGGGGATTACGGGTGTCTTCGTGTGTTTTCAGACAGATTATTTTGGTGATTCGCGGTAGTGCAATACACCTGAGTGTTAATTCCATATATTGACTCGTTGACGCGTCCACGGCCGATGTTATTAACCCCTCAAAATACGGTAAAATAGTGTATAAACAAAAAGAACATTGGGACCGCCCGGGACCGCTCGTGGACATTATATCTCGACGTTATAACGTAGCGACATACCCCACGAGGTCAACCTAGAAAATGCTACTCGTTCGCTCGACTCCGGTATAATATAATGGGGCAGCTTAAAAATTTCTAGAGTAGCGCTGTTTGTGTCAGGGATTGAAAAGAGGAGAAGCACCAAATACGTTGAAATGTTTTTTATTGCCGATGTCCAAAACCATATTATTAGTCAATTCCATGAGTATTGAAATCTAATGACATCATTTACAGACACATAAGTTGCACACCACTCGGATCAGGGGTTGGTGGCGGAAGCTAATGAACACTGTTATTGTTGCGAAGACATTCTATTCTGTCAATGGGCACTTCGGCTGAAGGGTGCTTTGGGTCAGTCGGTATCAAAGTTTTTGCACGAAATCGTTGGAAATAGAAATGAGTTACTCTCCCATTTCCACAAGCAGCACGTACGTCAGTTTGAGTGCCGCTTCAAGATAACAAGAACAGTTATGTTGCTAACTTGTTTTGCTTTAATATTATTGATTCCCTTCTTCAGATTTCTTGATAGCGGATGTTTTGGCTCTTGAGTCATCGACCTCCTGGTTGTGTTCATACTTGAACATATTTACAAGAAAGTATTTCTCTTCATGTTGCGAATTCCTAAGCAAATCGACGTTTTTTTTTTCTCAACTGTGTTGAGATATTTTATAGAGGCTGTTAAATAGGCCCAATGGTAATACTTGACCAACATTTCTACTATGTTCTCGACTTGATCCGTATGTGTAATTGTAGTGTAATTTATATCTGGATCTTGATTATCAGACAACCAAGCGGCCGCTGATTGTGATATCCAAAATGAGTGGCAATGCATATTCATAAAGTAGAGTACTATAAATATTTCATATCATTTCGCCCTACGGGTGTATAATCATATACTGTTTCTTTGTATTCAATGGACGACGCATGGGCGTTTTATTTATAGAAATGGGGATTTTTGGGACGCATTACAAGTTATAGTGCGACCCCGATGCCGAGTCCGGTAAAAGGAGTAGTTGGGAATTTCAATTTCGTTTATTGTCGTTTACATTATTATTTCATTCAGCGGGCGTCTCTCGAGACATGATTGATTGACCCATGGTTTGTTATTCGCATGCCAAGAAGTGTGAGCCGTTTAACGGGAATTCGCATGTTAACAATTAGCGCGTTATGTGTTTCTATTGTCCTTTTACCTAGTTTTTTTGCATTGTTATTTGAACATCTTCCGTGTATTTTCACGTAACATAAATCAGAATGCTATCTACTATTATACAGCACGGGGATTTGACGACTGTATAAGAAATTTAATTAGAACATGAATCCTACGAGGTGTTTGTTTATATCGGTGTTTAACATGTTATTTAATATCGTTTAATGAACTTTTTCATTTAGTTATACGCGACAAATATCGGCATGTTATATTCTAAATTAATTGGGATGGTAATTAATTGACCAATTCCAACGTTACGCCTTCGTGCTGTTTCTAAATGATAACTTTTCATTTCTTCGTATGTGGAATATATCGGAGCTATGAATAGAGATGTTATTAAGAGCAGTTCCAACCCTTCACATTGGTTGTTTAACATACATGTATAATGTGGTCTAATTATAAACATCATTTTATTTATGTGTACCGAGGATGCATCAGAATGCTATATGACTTGAAGAATGTACAGAAATTACCCCCCTTCCTGTGACCATGTTTTAATTGATCCTCATGGGGAGGGGGCATATTGTAATTAGTCCTCACTGGACCATGTTTTAATGGACCCTCAAGGGACTATCTTGTATTTCATCCCAGTTGGACCGTAGTTTAATCAACACTGATGACACTATATTTTTATTTTAATTAACCCTCATAATGGGACCATATATTTATTATTTAATTAAGTCACGTTATTTTAAGTTGCCTTAATGGGACCATATTTCAATTACCCCCCTCCCCCCATGGGTCCATATTTCCTTTAACCCTCATGGGACCATATTTTGATTAAAAATCAAGGTACAATTTTAATTAACCGTCATGGGACCTTATTTTATTTAACCGTGAGGTGACCATATTTTAATTTACCCTCATCGGACCATATTTCAATTAACCCTCTCTTGGTGTGATCATATTTTAATTTACCCTCATGGAACCATACATGTATTTTAATTATTCCCTATGAGATGTCATATCAGGAGTGCTTTATCTGAGGCCATTCTTAGATCAGCATTACGCCCTCCTAGGGTGGATAGTGGCAAGTATATCTTACCCTGTCGCAGGAGGTGCTGGACTAAATGTGATTAAAACATACTCGGTATTTGCGTAATTTGATACTAAATGTGATTAGAAACGTGCTCGGTGTTTGCCTACTTGAACCAGTTGCGAAAATCGCAATTGTTTGCCTGATTATTATTCTGCATGCTATTTCATGCGCTATTCAGACCACTATTTCAAATAAAATTAGAAAAAAACATATTACATATAATCTACTACATAGGCGTTACCTATATACAGATTTTTCACAATCACCATATTAAAGTTGTCATATTGTATATATTATCGTATATATGGCTAATAATATGATATTGATGGCGTTACCTTTTCTGACTATGGTTTTCTTGTTATCCTTTGTGTGTGAGAGTAGGATTTGTGGGGTGCAGGACGTTTCGGCACCTCGTTTTCTGGACGTTTCGGCACCTGGGTTTTCGGCACTTGGTTGTTTCGGCCCAGGTGCTTGGACGTTTCGGCACTTCACCGAAGACGTTTCGGCACTTGTTTCTTTTTGTTTTCGTTTCATATATCATATTGCCTTTGCTGTTGGTAGCATCGAACGTGCAGCAGCGGAATTTCCCAATATGAATACCGACAGGCCAAGAGACAACAAACGCCAATCAACTTTACTTGTTCGTCATGCCCCAACCTGGTATATATATATTGATTTCAACTTGTTCTACCGTGGGTAGGGTTACCCAACCATTTTGGGCGTTCGGTCGCTGCACTATTTATGTGGTGCATTTTTTTTTGTTGAAATATCGTTATTGATGTCCCTCTTATATATCGCGAATAGATCGGATGGTCTGTTGTGAGAGCTATCATGTTATGACGTAGGAGCTATCGACCAATTTGATTCTCACATCGACACGACATCAACAGCCCCTTGATATAAGTGTCTGGACTTCAAACTCCTCACTCGGGTGCAGTGTATTTGGGTATATCAGGTATTGATGGACCTCTTATATATCGGGAACCGACAGGGCTACTATGATCTGTTCAGAGAACTATCATAATATGACGTAGCGAATCGACAAACGGAATTTTGAAATCGACACCACACCCCCAGACTTTTGATAGAAGTGCCTGGACTTCAAGCTTCTCCCCTCTCGTGCAGTATGTGAGTATCTTAGCAATATCAGTATTGATGACCCTCTTATATATCGCGAACAGACAATGTTGTCTGTTCAGAGAGCTATCATAACTTGAATTGACCAACATAATTTTCACATCGACGCCGCAGCATCAGACCATTGGTAGAACGGCCACATGTCGATATATATGAGTAAACATTGTGCATCTTGAAACGTTAACCCATGCTATACATGGTTTGCGACATGACACTATGATTCCGTTAAACGAATCCACGATTCATGACCGTATTGCGCCTGTGTCTATAGCTGGTTAATTTTAATTTTGCCGGAGCCGATTTGAAGTGCGTCTAATCGGTTTGGGAGTCTATCACATTTTATTGAAATAAAGAATAAAAAACAAAAATTTAGTCTTCACTCATAATTTCGTTGGTCTGAAAATTAGCAGGTGCCGAAAAGTCCAAGGTGACGAAAAGTCAGGTGCCGAAACGTCCAGGTGCCGAACGGCAACCCCAGGTGCCGAAACGTCCAGGTGCCGAAACGTCAAGCATTCTTATTTGTGTGCCCGCCCGAAGGGCGGCACATGGAAGATGGATGACTCTTCGAAGGTCGCCCTTACGCGTTTACGCCCATACGCCCCTATCATATGTGCATACTGTTCTCCGTTTATAAAGTGTAGTCACAATACATATGTTCAACAAAATAAATAGTAGGGAGATCTGACTGCCTGATCAGGGTGGCAAACATGCAAAACAGTTTGTCTATGGATTGACCCATATGAAAGAAATATTATATAATTGAGTCGGTACGAATTTCTTTCTATCTAACTTTCAATGACCTGGGTATTTTTTTCTCAGTTTTGTTAAAGCATGGGTAACTTCATGAAATACGATGAGAGTGACAAATTCGGTATTTATAGCACGCTAGGTTCCCGTGATTTTTAGAGGTAACCAGGATTTTTATGAGGAGATTAAAACACACATATAAATTACAGTGTCATTAATCAGTGTCATTCGTAACACAATATATATTATAGTAAAAGATGACAGACTTATACTCTCAAAATGTGAGAACAAACCTCATGTTAGATTTGTCAGTGTTATTCTGAAATGACCAAATCTTTAATGGAGCACATCTAGAAAAATACGGGACGGGTCATGAAAAACATACATATTCCGAAAGACAACCCTTGTGATTAACAAAACTATGCACGTATCAATATGACCAGCTGATGCGTTCATCATGCGAGTGTTACATAATTATGTATCACATTGGAATATATATAGATTGTAATTCATCACAGTGAGCACGCTCGTTATTAGGAAGTGATAAAGACACCCGGGATTGTTTCTTTCGGATGGACAATCAAATTTTGTTTAGATTAAATTTCAGGTATAAATGTTTATATGATGTATATCAAACAATTTACTTTAGTGTAACTTCTAAAATGTGATATTATGGTAGTGCCATAGAGAATGATTACGATATGACTGAAACGCATTCTATTAGGAACCCGGCTGTATGAGTTGACATATTAAGCGCCACCCGAAGAAGTATGTCGGCTTTACTAATTTTGAAAGAGTCCTCTCAATAACCCGTATGTTTCCTAAAATCACATCTAGTATGAAAAATCGACAATTTTCCCACTGATAGACACACAACATCATGTGAAGATTGTTCCGGAAATCCCATGGTGTGTTAATTAATGCATAAGCCTGGTAAAATCCTATCCGATTTAGTCGTTTAGCAATAACAATAGTGTTTATACGGATAAGAACTGAATATAGAATATAGAATATAGAATATAGAATATATATTGCTGATATCTGTAAAAAATAGAAAATACGAACGTGGCGTCTTTAACCAACACGATTTGATTCATTGTATCATTGGAGAAGAATATTTATTAATTTGGTGCAAATCGGCTCTAAAAATATTTGTATCAATTTCACTTCCTCACACCTCCACATTCCTGACTCGATTGGCGCCACCTGGCATATTTTTAGCCCCGATTTCCACCAAATTGATATCTATACTTCGCTATGCTACCAGAAATCTAATCATGTGGTTTAAATATTCTAAAGTTGTACCGTTTGGATGAGAGCCGGAGGAATGGGTCACTAACTTTGATTAGAAATCGTTTAGTTGCGGATTTCCACCAAACCTTTACTTAGTCATCTTCATGGTATAAGGAGTCTAATTGTTTGGCAAATTTAAACCACACAATTAAGACTCCTTTGAGGGAAATAATCCTGCGGCAGCTATATTTTTGTTTGGTTTGATATGTTCTAATTAGTATTATAACATGTGTCATGTGCAGTTTCTAACAATTGCTTTTTATGGGAAAATCCAAGTATCTGTCATTATATTTTATTGAATAGCATATGTTGTTGTTGTTGTTTTTGTTGTGTTGTGAGTGATGGTACGGAAACTTGAATACATTCTCGGCATCTCAGACCAAACACAGCAATATTCATATGAGGTAAAATCAATTTGTTTTGTGAGGACACCATTACCAACGTTTTTTGTTTGTTGAGAAACCACTTTTCTGGACCACAATCTGCTGTATAATGTTCATAGAAATCAAAAAACAAACAAAACAAAAACCAAAAGAACGCATATACAGTGTGAATGTGTGAAAACGGAACTTGCGAATTTAAACTCACCTCTTGGTGGATTCTCACATATGGCCCCAGTAAAACCTTCTCCACACAGGCAGTGTATCTTGTCATTTGGCTGGCCATACATACATGGACGAACCTGAAACAAAAGGCGGAGTGAGCTTACAGAGACACGAGGCGTTCACATTGGGTAAATGTGAAAACTCATACCAAGTTTGTAAAACCATCATCAAGAAGAATGCGCAGCATATTGTAACGCTTCCGTGGGATTCACGACGGGTGCTGCGTTGGTGCAGAATTAAATATATTATACCCGTGCATTTTCTTATATAACCGAGTCTCCAATATGGAGTCCCCCTATCGCATATATAAGAGCATGCACTGTCGCACAAGATAAATGCAAATATTGTTTGGCCAATGTATTATCTTATTTTTTGAGAGGCTCCCTATGGGATACTCACATACATCAGAGGGTTTTCGCAAAATTTCATGAAGCGCCAGTATGGAAGTGTTAATTTCAAAATAAAAATCTCCAAAAAACTGAAGGAGATGTCGCGCATTGTAAGCAGTCCGTAAAGATAAACCGTTTCAGTTATATACATTGTCAATCCAGGGCCCTGTTTCATGAAGGCAACTTATGACATAGTTGGGACTAAAAATGGTCATAAGTTCAAACTTCAGTCATAAGTGCGTTTCACGAACAAAGTCTTAACCTAAGATGGTCTTAACTTTAAGACTGGTGTGAGGTGTCATAAGATATCTTAAAGTTAAGATCTACGTTGTGATCCGCAGTTGGTCCGAAATGTGGATGGGATCTAGTTCATGTATATATTATTATAAACACATTTAACTGAATAACACCTTGCTAGCACGGAGGGGTGTTTCAGAAATGGTAGTAATTCATAACCAACTGGTAAGCTATAGCAGTGACGTGGCCAGTGGTTGTTTTTCTATTGGGGCCGTTTTCTGTTTAATTGAAAATACTCAGAAACTAATGGGAGGAGGACCGTGAAATCTCTAGGGAATGTAGGCATCTAAGGGATACAGAAAATGAAGAAATCATGAGTTCAGCCCAACGCTTCACCAGGGAGTGAAATTAAAAAAATAATTATTTTTCACTATTATTATTATTAAAATACTCCACACTTTTATAATCACTTTATTTCGGAAAGTATGAGCATTAGAAAACTAAAAGTTGGTAACTATGTTGGGGCAAATGAGTTGTATGCCTTAGTCGCATAACGAATATTGTCCACGTTTATCTTGTGGAGTTATCTCCCTTTATCTGAAAAAATGTCATATTACTATATCGGGAATTATGAGGAGCAGGGCATCCAAATTTGGACCATATGGACACCTCGATAAGCACTACTGCCCACGGGCATCAAAACTTGTGTCGCGCTTTCCCTGCGGAGTTACCGCCCATAGATAGGCATAAACCGAATGCATTGTACTCAGCTGTACTCTACTATCATTCCATATAATTATACTTCCATGGTGTAACCAAGGAAGTATATTGTTTTTCTACTGCGGCCGTTTTCTGTTTAATTGGAAATACTCAGAAACTAATGGGAGGAGGACCGCGAAATCTCTAGCGAATGAAGGCATCTAAGGTCTACTAAAAATAATGGTATCCGGATGTTGGTCCAATATCTTTTAACAGAGTTATGGCCCTTTTTCGATTATTTTTCATTATTATTATTATTATACTACAGTATTTTTCAACGCCCAAATCTCGGAATGTATTAGTACTAGAAAACTCAAGTTTGGTAAGTATGTTGGGGTAAATGAGTTCTATGCCTTTGGCTCATAACGGATATTGTCCGCATTTACCCCGTAGAGTTATCTCCCTTTATATGAAAAAATGTCATTTTATTATCTCGGAAATTATAAGGAGCAGAGCATCGAAAATTGGACTGTATACACATCTCGATATGCCCTACTGCCCACGGGCATCAGAACTTGTGTCCGCGCTTTCCCTGAGGAGTTACCGCCCATAGTTGGCAAACCTCTATTTGATTGTACTCTGTTGTCCTCTTGTATCATTCCAGATAACTGCATGTGGTTTTCATAGTCGTGTTGACCGTTGTCAGTTTAGTCAGAGAAGGAAATTTTGACAGGGTCAGACATATATTTGGACACTGGGGTGGGGGGCAAATTGTTTGCAAAATAAAATTTTGATTGACATTCATATATTTAAGTTTATGTATTTCCCGAACGAAAACAAACTCATACCGGAAAGGATTTTTGAAATCCGAGAAGAAATGCAAGAGTTACGGGCCCTCAAAGTTTGCAATTTGGGCCCATGTGCTTGTCCTCACATCTCCTCCGAAGATATCGAACATAGGATATCATCTGATACGCCAACGTGTGCGGACGGAAGAGAGCACGCGGTGGGCCAAATTTTGCCAGTGTCTGTTCATTATTGTTGGTCTGGGGAGTGGTGGTCCGTGGTACCAATTTTTAATTCTTCTCGGAATCAGATGAAACTTGGAATATAACATCTGCAACATCAGCCGATCTAGAAACTGGAAGAATTTCGAAAATCCATCGAAAACTAAAAGAATCGCGGGCCCTCAAACTTTGCAATTTTGGGCCCATGTGCTTGATAACACATCTCCTCCGAAGATATCGAACATAGGATGTCATCTGATACGAAAATGCGTACGGACTGGAGACGGCACGCGGTGGGCCAAATTTTGCCAGTGTCGGTTCATTATTGTGGGTCTGGGGAGGGGTGGTCCGTGGTGCCGAATTTTAATTCTTCTCGGAATCAGATGAAACTTGGAATATAATATCTGCAACATCAGCCGATCTCGAAGCTGAAGACAGATCGTAAATACGTTGGAAAATGGCGGAGATTTTGGCCGTACAAGTTTGAATTTGGGCCCATATGCTTTCCAATAATCAAAGTGTTATCCGTCTCCAAATCAGATGAAATTTATACTATGCAATCTATGTCAGCCGCAAATCACAAAACTGGAAACAACTTTAAAATCCGTTGGAAACTGACGAAGTTACGGGGCCTCAAACTTAGCAGTTTGTGCCAGGGGTTGATGTTTTCCCAATCCCGTCACCCAATTTCGAGGCAGGGGTGGGGTCACGTCCAAACACTTGAGATCAACCTACACATATTAGGACAACATATAATCACCATACTTCATATTTTCCGTCCATAAACTGCGATTCTTTCCACTCATGATTGATCCTATTATTATACTTCCATGGTGTAACCAAGGAAGTATATTGTTTTTCTACTGCGGCCGTTTTCTGTTTAATTGGAAATACTCAGAAACTAATGGGAGGAGGACCGCGAAATCTCTAGCGAATGAAGGCATCTAAGGTCTACTAAAAATAATGGTATCCGGATGTTGGTCCAATATCTTTTAACAGAGTTATGGCCCTTTTTCGATTATTTTTCATTATTATTATTATTATACTACAGTATTTTTCAACGCCCAAATCTCGGAATGTATTAGTACTAGAAAACTCAAGTTTGGTAAGTATGTTGGGGTAAATGAGTTCTATGCCTTTGGCTCATAACGGATATTGTCCGCATTTACCCCGTAGAGTTATCTCCCTTTATATGAAAAAATGTCATTTTATTATCTCGGAAATTATAAGGAGCAGAGCATCGAAAATTGGACTGTATACACATCTCGATATGCCCTACTGCCCACGGGCATCAGAACTTGTGTCCGCGCTTTCCCTGAGGAGTTACCGCCCATAGTTGGCAAACCTCTATTTGATTGTACTCTGTTGTCCTCTTGTATCATTCCAGATAACTGCATGTGGTTTTCATAGTCGTGTTGACCGTTGTCAGTTTAGTCAGAGAAGGAAATTTTGACAGGGTCAGACATATATTTTGACACTGGGGTGGGGGGCAAATTGTTTGCAAAATAAAATTTTGATTGACATTCATATATTTAAGTTTATGTATTTCCCGAACGAAAACAAACTCATACCGGAAAGGATTTTTGAAATCCGAGAAGAAATGCAAGAGTTACGGGCCCTCAAAGTTTGCAATTTGGGCCCATGTGCTTGTCCTCACATCTCCTCCGAAGATATCGAACATAGGATATCATCTGATACGCCAACGTGTGCGGACGGAAGAGAGCACGCGGTGGGCCAAATTTTGCCAGTGTCTGTTCATTATTGTGGGTCTGGGGAGGGGTGGTCCGTGGTACCAATTTTTAATTCTTCTCGGAATCAGATGAAACTTGGAATATAACATCTGCAACATCAGCCGATCTAGAAACTGGAAGAATTTCGAAAATCCATCGAAAACTAAAAGAATCGCGGGCCCTCAAACTTTGCAATTTTGGGCCCATGTGCTTGATAACACATCTCCTCCGAAGATATCGAACATAGGATGTCATCTGATACGAAAATGCGTACGGACTGGAGACGGCACGCGGTGGGCCAAATTTTGCCAGTGTCGGTTCATTATTGTGGGTCTGGGGAGGGGTGGTCCGTGGTGCCGAATTTTAATTCTTCTCGGAATCAGATGAAACTTGGAATATAATATCTGCAACATCAGCCGATCTCGAAGCTGAAGACAGATCGTAAATACGTTGGAAAATGGCGGAGATTTTGGCCGTACAAGTTTGAATTTGGGCCCATATGCTTTCCAATAATCAAAGTGTTATCCGTCTCCAAATCAGATGAAATTTATACTATGCAATCTATGTCAGCCGCAAATCACAAAACTGGAAACAACTTTAAAATCCGTTGGAAACTGACGAAGTTACGGGGCCTCAAACTTAGCAGTTTGTGCCAGGGGTTGATGTTTTCCCAATCCCGTCACCCAATTTCGAGGCAGGGGTGGGGTCACGTCCAAACACTTGAGATCAACCTACACATATTAGGACAACATATAATCACCATACTTCATATTTTCCGTCCATAAACTGCGATTCTTTCCACTCATGATTGATCCTATTATTATACTTCCATGGTGTAACCAAGGAAGTATATTGTTTTTCTACTGCGGCCGTTTTCTGTTTAATTGGAAATACTCAGAAACTAATGGGAGGAGGACCGCGAAATCTCTAGCGAATGAAGGCATCTAAGGTCTACTAAAAATAATGGTATCCGGATGTTGGTCCAATATCTTTTAACAGAGTTATGGCCCTTTTTCGATTATTTTTCATTATTATTATTATTATACTACAGTATTTTTCAACGCCCAAATCTCGGAATGTATTAGTACTAGAAAACTCAAGTTTGGTAAGTATGTTGGGGTAAATGAGTTCTATGCCTTTGGCTCATAACGGATATTGTCCGCATTTACCCCGTAGAGTTATCTCCCTTTATATGAAAAAATGTCATTTTATTATCTCGGAAATTATAAGGAGCAGAGCATCGAAAATTGGACTGTATACACATCTCGATATGCCCTACTGCCCACGGGCATCAGAACTTGTGTCCGCGCTTTCCCTGAGGAGTTACCGCCCATAGTTGGCAAACCTCTATTTGATTGTACTCTGTTGTCCTCTTGTATCATTCCAGATAACTGCATGTGGTTTTCATAGTCGTGTTGACCGTTGTCAGTTTAGTCAGAGAAGGAAATTTTGACAGGGTCAGACATATATTTTGACACTGGGGTGGGGGGCAAATTGTTTGCAAAATAAAATTTTGATTGACATTCATATATTTAAGTTTATGTATTTCCCGAACGAAAACAAACTCATACCGGAAAGGATTTTTGAAATCCGAGAAGAAATGCAAGAGTTACGGGCCCTCAAAGTTTGCAATTTGGGCCCATGTGCTTGTCCTCACATCTCCTCCGAAGATATCGAACATAGGATATCATCTGATACGCCAACGTGTGCGGACGGAAGAGAGCACGCGGTGGGCCAAATTTTGCCAGTGTCTGTTCATTATTGTGGGTCTGGGGAGGGGTGGTCCGTGGTACCAATTTTTAATTCTTCTCGGAATCAGATGAAACTTGGAATATAACATCTGCAACATCAGCCGATCTAGAAACTGGAAGAATTTCGAAAATCCATCGAAAACTAAAAGAATCGCGGGCCCTCAAACTTTGCAATTTTGGGCCCATGTGCTTGATAACACATCTCCTCCGAAGATATCGAACATAGGATGTCATCTGATACGAAAATGCGTACGGACTGGAGACGGCACGCGGTGGGCCAAATTTTGCCAGTGTCGGTTCATTATTGTGGGTCTGGGGAGGGGTGGTCCGTGGTGCCGAATTTTAATTCTTCTCGGAATCAGATGAAACTTGGAATATAATATCTGCAACATCAGCCGATCTCGAAGCTGAAGACAGATCGTAAATACGTTGGAAAATGGCGGAGATTTTGGCCGTACAAGTTTGAATTTGGGCCCATATGCTTTCCAATAATCAAAGTGTTATCCGTCTCCAAATCAGATGAAATTTATACTATGCAATCTATGTCAGCCGCAAATCACAAAACTGGAAACAACTTTAAAATCCGTTGGAAACTGACGAAGTTACGGGGCCTCAAACTTAGCAGTTTGTGCCAGGGGTTGATGTTTTCCCAATCCCGTCACCCAATTTCGAGGCAGGGGTGGGGTCACGTCCAAACACTTGAGATCAACCTACACATATTAGGACAACATATAATCACCATACTTCATATTTTCCGTCCATAAACTGCGATTCTTTCCACTCATGATTGATCCTATTATTATACTTCCATGGTGTAACCAAGGAAGTATATTGTTTTTCTACTGCGGCCGTTTTCTGTTTAATTGGAAATACTCAGAAACTAATGGGAGGAGGACCGCGAAATCTCTAGCGAATGAAGGCATCTAAGGTCTACTAAAAATAATGGTATCCGGATGTTGGTCCAATATCTTTTAACAGAGTTATGGCCCTTTTTCGATTATTTTTCATTATTATTATTATTATACTACAGTATTTTTCAACGCCCAAATCTCGGAATGTATTAGTACTAGAAAACTCAAGTTTGGTAAGTATGTTGGGGTAAATGAGTTCTATGCCTTTGGCTCATAACGGATATTGTCCGCATTTACCCCGTAGAGTTATCTCCCTTTATATGAAAAAATGTCATTTTATTATCTCGGAAATTATAAGGAGCAGAGCATCGAAAATTGGACTGTATACACATCTCGATATGCCCTACTGCCCACGGGCATCAGAACTTGTGTCCGCGCTTTCCCTGAGGAGTTACCGCCCATAGTTGGCAAACCTCTATTTGATTGTACTCTGTTGTCCTCTTGTATCATTCCAGATAACTGCATGTGGTTTTCATAGTCGTGTTGACCGTTGTCAGTTTAGTCAGAGAAGGAAATTTTGACAGGGTCAGACATATATTTTGACACTGGGGTGGGGGGCAAATTGTTTGCAAAATAAAATTTTGATTGACATTCATATATTTAAGTTTATGTATTTCCCGAACGAAAACAAACTCATACCGGAAAGGATTTTTGAAATCCGAGAAGAAATGCAAGAGTTACGGGCCCTCAAAGTTTGCAATTTGGGCCCATGTGCTTGTCCTCACATCTCCTCCGAAGATATCGAACATAGGATATCATCTGATACGCCAACGTGTGCGGACGGAAGAGAGCACGCGGTGGGCCAAATTTTGCCAGTGTCTGTTCATTATTGTGGGTCTGGGGAGGGGTGGTCCGTGGTACCAATTTTTAATTCTTCTCGGAATCAGATGAAACTTGGAATATAACATCTGCAACATCAGCCGATCTAGAAACTGGAAGAATTTCGAAAATCCATCGAAAACTAAAAGAATCGCGGGCCCTCAAACTTTGCAATTTTGGGCCCATGTGCTTGATAACACATCTCCTCCGAAGATATCGAACATAGGATGTCATCTGATACGAAAATGCGTACGGACTGGAGACGGCACGCGGTGGGCCAAATTTTGCCAGTGTCGGTTCATTATTGTGGGTCTGGGGAGGGGTGGTCCGTGGTGCCGAATTTTAATTCTTCTCGGAATCAGATGAAACTTGGAATATAATATCTGCAACATCAGCCGATCTCGAAGCTGAAGACAGATCGTAAATACGTTGGAAAATGGCGGAGATTTTGGCCGTACAAGTTTGAATTTGGGCCCATATGCTTTCCAATAATCAAAGTGTTATCCGTCTCCAAATCAGATGAAATTTATACTATGCAATCTATGTCAGCCGCAAATCACAAAACTGGAAACAACTTTAAAATCCGTTGGAAACTGACGAAGTTACGGGGCCTCAAACTTAGCAGTTTGTGCCAGGGGTTGATGTTTTCCCAATCCCGTCACCCAATTTCGAGGCAGGGGTGGGGTCACGTCCAAACACTTGAGATCAACCTACACATATTAGGACAACATATAATCACCATACTTCATATTTTCCGTCCATAAACTGCGATTCTTTCCACTCATGATTGATCCTATTATTATACTTCCATGGTGTAACCAAGGAAGTATATTGTTTTTCTACTGCGGCCGTTTTCTGTTTAATTGGAAATACTCAGAAACTAATGGGAGGAGGACCGCGAAATCTCTAGCGAATGAAGGCATCTAAGGTCTACTAAAAATAATGGTATCCGGATGTTGGTCCAATATCTTTTAACAGAGTTATGGCCCTTTTTCGATTATTTTTCATTATTATTATTATTATACTACAGTATTTTTCAACGCCCAAATCTCGGAATGTATTAGTACTAGAAAACTCAAGTTTGGTAAGTATGTTGGGGTAAATGAGTTCTATGCCTTTGGCTCATAACGGATATTGTCCGCATTTACCCCGTAGAGTTATCTCCCTTTATATGAAAAAATGTCATTTTATTATCTCGGAAATTATAAGGAGCAGAGCATCGAAAATTGGACTGTATACACATCTCGATATGCCCTACTGCCCACGGGCATCAGAACTTGTGTCCGCGCTTTCCCTGAGGAGTTACCGCCCATAGTTGGCAAACCTCTATTTGATTGTACTCTGTTGTCCTCTTGTATCATTCCAGATAACTGCATGTGGTTTTCATAGTCGTGTTGACCGTTGTCAGTTTAGTCAGAGAAGGAAATTTTGACAGGGTCAGACATATATTTTGACACTGGGGTGGGGGGCAAATTGTTTGCAAAATAAAATTTTGATTGACATTCATATATTTAAGTTTATGTATTTCCCGAACGAAAACAAACTCATACCGGAAAGGATTTTTGAAATCCGAGAAGAAATGCAAGAGTTACGGGCCCTCAAAGTTTGCAATTTGGGCCCATGTGCTTGTCCTCACATCTCCTCCGAAGATATCGAACATAGGATATCATCTGATACGCCAACGTGTGCGGACGGAAGAGAGCACGCGGTGGGCCAAATTTTGCCAGTGTCTGTTCATTATTGTGGGTCTGGGGAGGGGTGGTCCGTGGTACCAATTTTTAATTCTTCTCGGAATCAGATGAAACTTGGAATATAACATCTGCAACATCAGCCGATCTAGAAACTGGAAGAATTTCGAAAATCCATCGAAAACTAAAAGAATCGCGGGCCCTCAAACTTTGCAATTTTGGGCCCATGTGCTTGATAACACATCTCCTCCGAAGATATCGAACATAGGATGTCATCTGATACGAAAATGCGTACGGACTGGAGACGGCACGCGGTGGGCCAAATTTTGCCAGTGTCGGTTCATTATTGTGGGTCTGGGGAGGGGTGGTCCGTGGTGCCGAATTTTAATTCTTCTCGGAATCAGATGAAACTTGGAATATAATATCTGCAACATCAGCCGATCTCGAAGCTGAAGACAGATCGTAAATACGTTGGAAAATGGCGGAGATTTTGGCCGTACAAGTTTGAATTTGGGCCCATATGCTTTCCAATAATCAAAGTGTTATCCGTCTCCAAATCAGATGAAATTTATACTATGCAATCTATGTCAGCCGCAAATCACAAAACTGGAAACAACTTTAAAATCCGTTGGAAACTGACGAAGTTACGGGGCCTCAAACTTAGCAGTTTGTGCCAGGGGTTGATGTTTTCCCAATCCCGTCACCCAATTTCGAGGCAGGGGTGGGGTCACGTCCAAACACTTGAGATCAACCTACACATATTAGGACAACATATAATCACCATACTTCATATTTTCCGTCCATAAACTGCGATTCTTTCCACTCATGATTGATCCTATTATTATACTTCCATGGTGTAACCAAGGAAGTATATTGTTTTTCTACTGCGGCCGTTTTCTGTTTAATTGGAAATACTCAGAAACTAATGGGAGGAGGACCGCGAAATCTCTAGCGAATGAAGGCATCTAAGGTCTACTAAAAATAATGGTATCCGGATGTTGGTCCAATATCTTTTAACAGAGTTATGGCCCTTTTTCGATTATTTTTCATTATTATTATTATTATACTACAGTATTTTTCAACGCCCAAATCTCGGAATGTATTAGTACTAGAAAACTCAAGTTTGGTAAGTATGTTGGGGTAAATGAGTTCTATGCCTTTGGCTCATAACGGATATTGTCCGCATTTACCCCGTAGAGTTATCTCCCTTTATATGAAAAAATGTCATTTTATTATCTCGGAAATTATAAGGAGCAGAGCATCGAAAATTGGACTGTATACACATCTCGATATGCCCTACTGCCCACGGGCATCATAACTTGTGTCCGCGCTTTCCCTGAGGAGTTACCGCCCATAGTTGGCAAACCTCTATTTGATTGTACTCTGTTGTCCTCTTGTATCATTCCAGATAACTGCATGTGGTTTTCATAGTCGTGTTGACCGTTGTCAGTTTAGTCAGAGAAGGAAATTTTGACAGGGTCAGACATATATTTTGACACTGGGGTGGGGGGCAAATTGTTTGCAAAATAAAATTTTGATTGACATTCATATATTTAAGTTTATGTATTTCCCGAACGAAAACAAACTCATACCGGAAAGGATTTTTGAAATCCGAGAAGAAATGCAAGAGTTACGGGCCCTCAAAGTTTGCAATTTGGGCCCATGTGCTTGTCCTCACATCTCCTCCGAAGATATCGAACATAGGATATCATCTGATACGCCAACGTGTGCGGACGGAAGAGAGCACGCGGTGGGCCAAATTTTGCCAGTGTCTGTTCATTATTGTGGGTCTGGGGAGGGGTGGTCCGTGGTACCAATTTTTAATTCTTCTCGGAATCAGATGAAACTTGGAATATAACATCTGCAACATCAGCCGATCTAGAAACTGGAAGAATTTCGAAAATCCATCGAAAACTAAAAGAATCGCGGGCCCTCAAACTTTGCAATTTTGGGCCCATGTGCTTGATAACACATCTCCTCCGAAGATATCGAACATAGGATGTCATCTGATACGAAAATGCGTACGGACTGGAGACGGCACGCGGTGGGCCAAATTTTGCCAGTGTCGGTTCATTATTGTGGGTCTGGGGAGGGGTGGTCCGTGGTGCCGAATTTTAATTCTTCTCGGAATCAGATGAAACTTGGAATATAATATCTGCAACATCAGCCGATCTCGAAGCTGAAGACAGATCGTAAATACGTTGGAAAATGGCGGAGATTTTGGCCGTACAAGTTTGAATTTGGGCCCATATGCTTTCCAATAATCAAAGTGTTATCCGTCTCCAAATCAGATGAAATTTATACTATGCAATCTATGTCAGCCGCAAATCACAAAACTGGAAACAACTTTAAAATCCGTTGGAAACTGACGAAGTTACGGGGCCTCAAACTTAGCAGTTTGTGCCAGGGGTTGATGTTTTCCCAATCCCGTCACCCAATTTCGAGGCAGGGGTGGGGTCACGTCCAAACACTTGAGATCAACCTACACATATTAGGACAACATATAATCACCATACTTCATATTTTCCGTCCATAAACTGCGATTCTTTCCACTCATGATTGATCCTATTATTATACTTCCATGGTGTAACCAAGGAAGTATATTGTTTTTCTACTGCGGCCGTTTTCTGTTTAATTGGAAATACTCAGAAACTAATGGGAGGAGGACCGCGAAATCTCTAGCGAATGAAGGCATCTAAGGTCTACTAAAAATAATGGTATCCGGATGTTGGTCCAATATCTTTTAACAGAGTTATGGCCCTTTTTCGATTATTTTTCATTATTATTATTATTATACTACAGTATTTTTCAACGCCCAAATCTCGGAATGTATTAGTACTAGAAAACTCAAGTTTGGTAAGTATGTTGGGGTAAATGAGTTCTATGCCTTTGGCTCATAACGGATATTGTCCGCATTTACCCCGTAGAGTTATCTCCCTTTATATGAAAAAATGTCATTTTATTATCTCGGAAATTATAAGGAGCAGAGCATCGAAAATTGGACTGTATACACATCTCGATATGCCCTAC
>CP136068.1:17067417-17150597 GCA_032622095.1 Siphonodentalium dalli
TCCCGGATTATCACGTGACGGCTTTTGCCCAATCAGAAAAGGTGTTTATTAAGGGGTGGATAATAATACATTATATTATGCATACTTGTCCCAGAAATTTAATAAATTTATTGCATATACGTCGTTAATTACGTCGTTATTTGTAACTGAGTTTATGGCTTAAATTTATATGGTAATCTAATATTTCGCAATTTAATTGAACTTTTTTGCGGGAATACAGCGGGGAATAAAATGTGCATTCTTTGGGATTTAATTTTTTTTTAATTTTTTTTTTAAATTCTGTTCGGGATTTTTGGTCGGAATTAATCGAATCCCGTCCAGATTCCTGGATCTCGTCGGCATCGTGTGCATGGAAATAATTCCCATTTTGTTTCCCGAAATAGGTTGTGATGAGGTATGGATTGACGGACGGGCGTACGTATCTCAATGGGGAGAATTCAAAATCCAAGGCGGCGGCCCTCTGCCGTGGTCGGAGTGGGACGCCGGAGGCAAACCAGCCGTGGACAACACCAAGAATTGCATCGAACTCAGCAGCTGCAAATTCAAACAAGAAAGTTGTACCAAAAACCTTAACTACATCTGCCAGTTCGACTTGCCCTAGCTAACAAGTTTTAACCAATTCATTTATAAAGCATACACTAAACAGAGGATCTACAACGAGTACCCTTTACCCAACAGAAGGGCCCTGTGCCAATGCATTCTCTTATATATGCGAGTCGACCATAGGTCGCCTCGCATATATAAGAGAATGCATTGGCTTAACACATTAAAAATTATAAAATTGTTAAAGAATGTAAGAAAAAATGGTAAAAAGTGTTAAAAAAATATTTTTTTTAGGCCAATGCATTCTCTTATATATGCGAGGCGACCTATGGTCGACTCGCATATATAAGAGAATGCATTGGCACAGGGCATAACTATAACCATCACAATGTGGTCAATGAGCCGGTTCCAATGATATCCATATTTGTATGGTTTTATTGAGACAGACCGAAGATATTTTAGGCTGTTGAAGCTTTATTTTGCCGGTTTTGGCCGGTTTTGGCCGGTTTGTTGGGTAAAGGGTTAACAGACTGTCATGAATCTTTCAATCGATCTCCGCTACGCTAATTGATTGTATGTATTTACTGGACTCGTTTTGTAACGTCCGCTATAAACTGGAGACGAGTTGTAGATTCTATTTATTACATGGTCCAAAAACATTGACAAAACATACTTAAATCAACAAATGGGACGCGAAACTAACATCGGCTTCTATAAGGCATGCGATGACGTTTCACGTAACTATTCGTTGTCTGCCCGCGTAAAGAAATAGTCCCAGATAAATAAAGACTATTTGGCGCATTTAATGGCGTATATTTAATGACATAACTTTTCAAACTCTTAATTCATGATAGTTTGTTGGAAAAGTATTTGAATCCATAGTATTTTCAGACTTAGCGAACGGACGACAAACGGAAGTCAAAAGTCACCTAGAACTACTTCCTGTTATTAAACGAACGTTTAATAACACAATTTATAGAATGGATTTATTGAATGGAATAACGGCAGGATCATGTAATAAAATGGTCTAGTGTTCATCTGGAGGGATCTGTATGTATCGCTGTGGTGAATCACGTGGTGTCGAGTTGATGAGTATCACACATTCAAAATGGCCGAAGCGATCGAAAACGCTACAAGAAACGAGGAAAAATGTAATAAACTAAGATATTTTGTCAGATACGAGCAGATGCTATACTATTTGTCAAACAAGCTGATGCATCATTTGTGTCCAAATTCACATTTTTACTCAAACATTCTGACCAAAGTTGTCAATCGAAGGATTCTCCAAGATGTGTGCACTGGTTCATTCCAACATCATATGCTATTTTTCAAAAAGCTAATACATCATTTGTGTCCAAACGCACAATTGTTTGCTCTAACATTCTGATCAAAGTTGTCAGTCAAAGGATTCTCAAATTTCTCCTAGCTGTATGGACTGTTGTATTACACGAACCACCGACTGGCAACTTTTGGTCAGATGTTATAGAAAACCACTGAGTATTTCCGAACAAATAAGGTATCAATTTGTTTCAAAAATGAACTAGCACATGCTCGTAACAGTGAAAATGCTATGTTTTGTGCGTTTGGACAGCCTCGGTGATTTTGTATGCGTGGTACTCACCAACTTTGAAACCACGTGATTCCCCACCGAGTGTGTGAAATATAAGCAGTCGACAGAAAGATAAACAGATCATATATAGAAGTGTAGGGGATTCATGTTCATTGGTGGGGTACAGATCGTGTGTTAAACGTATTATTGGTGTTCGGACATATAAGCAGTCGATAGACAGATGAACATATAATAGAATACATGAGGATTCCTATCCATTGGTGGTGTATAGATCGTGTGTTTAACTTATTATTGATGTTAAGGAACTATAATCAGTCGACAGATAGATGGACATATAATAGAAATACATGAGGATTTCTATTCATTATAGATCGTGTGTTGAACTGATTATGGTGGGGTATATAAGTTTAACTTATTATGGTGGGGTATATATGTTGAACTTATTATGGTGGGGTAGAAATGTTGAACTTATTATGATGGGGTATATATTGTGTGTTGAAATGATTATGGTGGGGTATATATACACCATGATTCATGTGTTGAACGTATTATGGTGGGGTATATATGTTTAACTTATTATGGTGGGGTATATATGTTTAACTTATTATGCGATGGATGTTCGGGACATATAAGTGGAGAGACGAACGGATATAGGATTCTTATTCATAAACATATAGGATTTTTTTTTAATTTTCTTTAATATATGACCTTTTGTCGTTTTGTTGGTTTTATTATCATAACATTTTGTGAGGGAACTACTCGTCAATGACTATTTTTTTCTTGAGCATGTATATACCAATAATGAATGTTCATTTTTTTTTACTTATCCCAACATGGTAATACTGAAGTGTGTTTTAATTATGTGTATATGCTAACAAAAGAGCATATAGAATCCGAAAATAAATATTTCATTTATTTATCGACCCACTTTGTGTCACCCCCCCCCCCCCCTCCGAATCCTGAATACCAGTTTTAACAGAGGAGTTGAATGCTGAATACCTTGAAGTTAAGAAAATACGTATTGAAGAACATTGTTTTCACAATACAATCTATTTTCATCACTTTTCTTAGTAATAATCTGCCAAATTTGACCAAATTAAGAGAAAAAGTTCTGATAAAAGTTCTGTTCCAAGAAAATCCACAAAAACATCAATCAGTTTTTCTTGAAAACAAGTAGAAAAATATATAATTAAGGACACTCTTTATTACATATAGTTTTTGGTAAACGATAGTGGGCGCTCTTAAATTGATTAATGTGAATATATATCTTACCAGAAAACAGGGAGGTGGGGTATCTAGTGTCTACCCAACTTTGGTCAATATTTGCAACAGTTGGAAATGTTATGCCTAACACAACATTAGTTGGAAATTTTACACCATACACATATAGGTTGAAATTGCAATCATCGTTCGATATTATCGTGAAATTTGTTTGTTTTTTAGACAATGGTAGCATATCTTTCTAATTTTGGTCAAAATGTGTGTCAATTTTGAAAGCTTGAAGTACCACTTGGTAAGTTCCAACCCATGTGGATGCAACTGTAATGCGGTTGGAAATTTTAAGGTGGACACATCCCCAACGGAGGCCCTGTAGCTCTCGCCACTAAGACTTCCTTGTCATCAAAACATCCCATATGACTTTGGCGCCAGTGTTATGTTCTGGTCTCACAATTAATGAACATTTTTTTTTTATTTATCATCTAAAATTCTTTGTCATTATGTCCATACCTTCAAATACCATGTCCAAACTTCTTTAAGCCTACCATTGTTACTTGGCAATATACCACAACCCACCATCTACAATTCAGCCTTATGACAGACACAGGATTCATTAATGTTAACCCTTTACCCAACAAACCGGCCAAATAAAGCTTCAACGGCCTAAAATATCTTCGGTCTGTCTCAATAGAACCATACACATATGGGTATCATTGGAACCGGCTCATTGACCACATGGTGATGGTTACAGTTATGCCCTGTGCCAATGCATTCTCTTATATATGCGAGTCGACCATAGGTCGCCTCGCATATATAAGAGAATGCAATGGCCTAAAACAAATTTTTTTTTATCACTTTTTACCATTTTTTCTTACATTCTTTAACAATTTTATAATTTTTAATGTGTTAAGCCAATGCATTCTCTTATATGTGCGAGGCGACCTATGGTCGACTCGCATATATAAGAGAATGCATTGGCACAGGGCCCTTCTGTTGGGTAAAGGGTTAATACTCATTACTGCCGCATGTTTTATTGCATTTGGTTTACATTTTGTTACCCATTAAAGGTACTCAATCCGAATTAACGCTCGCAAATTACTATTTCTTTGGCTTCGGGGGTAAACAATATTTTATTCGAGTCGAGAAACCCACCCATCAAAGCTCAGATGGATCAGATATCGATGTTTGAGATCTATTATTTTAATACTGTGGCCCAGTAAACAGTCGGCGAGAGGAATTTCTCTGACCAAATTGCGGATGAAGATGGATAACTCTAAAATCAAGTGGCTATTTTGTGTCAGATATTTGACAAACGGGCAAAAATTCGTTGACCAAAATGTTTTCCTATTTTATAAACTTTCCTGTCAAACATCAAACAATTCCCATGTTTTGAGCTGATGCATGGAGTGTGGTCTCTATGAACATAACCAGATTAGAGATTCGAGACGTGATAAACTCTGGAGTGTGGTCTCTATGAACATGTGCCAATGCATTGATAACATTGTTGAAGAATATAAGAAAAAATCATAAAAATTGTTGAAGAATGTAAGAAAAAGAATATAAGAAATATTGATAAAATTTTTGTAGAAAATAGTTTGGCCAATGCATTCTCTTATATATGCGAGGCGACCTATGGTCGACTCGCATATATAAGAGAATGCATTGCCACAGGGTTTTCCTATGTTATAAACTTTCCTGTCAGAACATCAAACAGTTCCCATGTTTTGAACTGATGGAGTGTGGTCTCTATGAACATAACCAGATTAGAGATTCGAGACGTGATCAACTCTGGTTACAATGGATCGCATTATATTTACATAGACTGTCTGCATTACACTAAATCTTGTCTGGTGATTGATCAACTGCCAATTATTGGGTCACCCGGTTTAAATCCCAATAATGCAGAGAACTATGGAGAGTAACACGAACAGGAAGTTATAAATTGTTGACCTAATCTGATCTAATCACTAAAAGCCGTCAACATAATAATTGAACGTGCTTTTCAAAGTTCAGTCGAATTGCATTTGAAGGCAGTTATTTATATCGATCACGTTATCGTAGCTAAGAGTTTGGAAATCTTATATCGGATTGACTTAATGTGCTGCGTGGGCTAGTCACAAATTATCGGCCATTTTGTGAAAATAAATAAGAATATACTCAGCTTTTTTTATGAGAATAAATCATCAAAAAGTTGTATAAATGTAAGAAATGAATGTAGTGGGTGTGTTATTTTGGGGATACGGCGCTGTGATCATTTTGTGGCACATTTAGTGTTCGTATTAAACCAGCTCCGAATCGGATCAAACCAGCCCAATATATATTGGCATGTGTCAATGGTACAGATATATACCGAGAACAATCAGCAACAAAAAATAAAGATGCATGCATCAGATCGCCCATGAATTATTTTACAAATAATTACTTTTTAAATCTGATACATGTATACAATGTATGATGTATTAGATCACGTGTTCTACTACAGTACATGGTATATACTACACATATTAACTATATATCTCTCTCTCTTTTAAAAGGGAGATGTGCAATTATTAATTTTATACTTATTCTTGTTTCTTAAATAATTGGTGATTGTCGATTGCCCAGCTGAGAACGCACATGTAGTATACCAGAGATACTTTGTTGTGAATATTTCAACTGTTCCTATTTTCTTTACATTTTTTTTATAAATAAAATATTTGAAATGTCAATAGTTAAAAATATCCCAGTCTAAATACGGCGAAGTTTCGTTCAAGGTGTTCGTGCACTCTTAGAACAAATATGTATAAATTATATTGTATAAGCAAGCCTTGAAATAGGGTGTCTGTCATTTGCAGAATGAGGTCCCCAGAGGGTGAATTTAGTTATGCTACCCCGCATAGCGGGCTAGCATCACCAAATTCACCCTCTGTGGACCTCATTCTGCTTACACCTCAGCAAAATGAGGTTCACAGAGGGTGAATTTGGTGATGCTAGCCCGCTATGCGGGGTAGCATCACTAAATTCACCCTCTGGGGACCTCATTCTGCAAATGACAGACACCCTATTTCAAGGCTTGTGTATAAGCAATATGTTTTTAATTTGATCTTAAACAAAATTGTGTAGAAATGACTAATGACATATGTGTCGGTGGAATTTCCTTAACATTAAATATCAGTGAATATAATATGAGTCTGACATTGTTATTATATGAGATGTGGCATGCATATTCGAGACGGCACAAAACTCGCAAAGGCTACCACAGAACAAAACATTAGCAGCAGTTTTAAAATTTGTTATACACTGTTTGTGTCAAAACTGAACGGCACATAATTGTGTAGCACAAAGTTTTTTAAGACATATTATGTACTTGTTCTGGTATGAAACTGATAAGTTAGCATTCAGGCGCTATGTCAACTGGGGGAATTGAGCATTTTAGTAACATCGTCGAAAATTTGAAGCAAATCGACCATACCACTCCATAGAAAAATCATCGTCTGTACTACCCTCAATTGTAAATATTTACTTCTCGATTCGGGACGCAACTATCTGCGATAAACCAATGAAAACTATTTCACTACAATACATAAATATAAAAGACTGACGATGTGTGTTGCCAATTTGGATATAATATTTGTAAAATATGACTGCTTTGAGCAAGATTATTATCCATTTCTATTTGATCACTTTAAGCTGCTGTGAGATTTTTTAATATGGCAGCTATTACGAGGTGTGTGCCTATAATAGAACATATCTCACTAACTATAATAGAACATATCTCACTAACTATAATAGAACATATCTCACTAACTATAATAGAACATATCTCACTAACTATAATAGAACATATCTCACTAACTATAATAGAACATATCTCACTAACTATAATAGAACATATCTCACTAACTATAATAGAACATATATCACTAACTATAATAGAACATATCTCACTAACTATAATAGAACATATCTCACTAACTATAATAGAACATATCTCACTAACTATAATAGAACATATCTCACTAACTATAATAGAACATATCTCACTAACTATAATATACTCACGTATTCACTCATGTTCAGTGTTGAGAAAATTCCACCGTAACATATGTCATGTGTCATTTCTACACACTTTTGTTTAAGATCAAATTTAGAACATATTGTGTAGGAATTTTTACACATTTGTGGTGTTAAATTCATATTTTTCTATCATACATTGGGACTGCATTCCCTTCTATCTTAATTTCATTAGATCTGCATTAATATTATCCATACATAAACTTATATTTTTTTAGCATATAATATCATAAATATCCAAAGTGCGTACATGAAATGACCCAAACTCTGCAAACTATTATTCACTTTTGAATGTCGAACTTCAACACTTTACTTCATTTTCATATTTAGTCTCTTGATTCATCATATTTGTTGTTATTTTCACTCAAATGTTTTATATGTTTTTTTATAAGAAAAATATTTCAATTGTAATGAAGCCCAATAAAGTATATTCTAAATTATATTCTATTCATAAGTCTCGGTCCGGATTCTGGGATCAAGCCCGGTTGATAAATACGTTAGATAGTTCAAAACTGCCAACAATAAGCAAGTATATTTATACACACTAAGTGTTGTCATCACTAAATCCAGCATTCTGATTGGTCGGCGCCCACGTGGCTAGTTGCAGTTATTTCTCGGTGAATGCGCATCGCCTCATAACACCAAGCTAATAACACCATCGATACGTCATTAGGTTTGGAAAGACGAATGCGTAATGCTTTGGGCGCATTTTGACTCGCGCAGGATTGACTTAATACATCATCGGGTTTCAACATGAAGAGAAATTGTTCCTATTAACTTTTGCCAAGGGTGCTATTGGGTATTTTGGGCTGATCTTGTCACGATACACTTTTCGATTTAAATATATTTACAACGGTGGCTTTTTCGCTAAATGTATATAAATATAAGGATTAAATGTCATGTGGACTATTTTTATGGAGATGTAACCGTGAGGTAACTGGTCATAACTTGTATGTAAAACCCTTCGGGTTTTACACAAGTTATGTCCACTTACCTCACCGTTACATCTCCATAAAAACAGTCCACATGACAGTTAATCCTTATATAACGCCAAGCATGACATATGCCCCGACAAAATCGGTTGATAAATACGGTAGATAGTTCAAAACTGACAAAAAGCAAGTGCAGCGCCAAGCGTGACATATGCCCCGACATTCAGTTTCGAGAGTGGGCAACGCTAAATGTTTATATGAAGGAAAAGATAAACAAGGTCCGTAAATTCCAGTAAAAATCATTCGACGAAACCCATCGTATGCGTGTATCCTTGCGCTCCAGCATTCACTCTCATCGGTATATCACTCTCCCAAAAGATATTCAAATTAAACTGTTGGAACCACAGGTCCCCAAAACAAAAATGTACCCCCCCCCCCCCAGTAATATAATCATATATATTAAAGGTACTCGATCAATGATTCGATGGTCCCCATATCATCAGATTCCAACAACAACATTTTTAGACATGCTGCTTCAGTTATAGAATCGAGTAATTGCCCAAAAAATAATGCTAACCATGGGCAACTACAGCATAAAATTGCCCAAAACCTGTTATTTATCAACATTTTGTACAACGAAATTTTACCAAATATCTGATACAAAAAAGCCACTTGATTTTGGAGTTATCCATCTTCATCCGCAATTTGGTCCCACACCGTCTTCTCGTGGACCGTTTACTTAAAATTATCGGTGGTGAAAAATAATAGAATTCAAACATCGATATCTGATCACTGAGTTTTGATGGGTGGGTTCCTCGACTCGAATCAACTAAATTTTTACCCCGAAGCCAAGGAAATAGTAATTTGCGAGCGTTAATTCGGATTATGCATCTTTAAGTATTACTGGAGGTGGGCTAAATTTTTGTTCTGGGGACCAGTGGTTCGAACATGGGTAGCATTGCTAAATGTGTACATGGAGGAGCTTCGCTTTTCAAATCAAATAAGGCCAATAACTCTGACAAATATATAAGAACGAAGTCTCGTCTCGTCCCATTGTATATCAGTAACCCTACTATATATAGCATTTAAAGACCCACTTAATTTTCTATCCCGAAGATCACATTATATAAAATATATGCCATATAAGCTCCAAAACAGTGTATTATCAACTTATCCCATGTAATAAACTGTGAACATGTAGTTTTTGGTGATGAACTGACATGTTTTCTACCCTTAAGTTTCATGTGGACTCTATGGGCACCTTTTGAGACACAGACGTTTCAAATTGTGATGAATTATAGCTATGTTATGTCATAGATTGTTATTAAAACCGTATATCAAGGCACTATACAACAAATAATCGGTGACTCAAAAATTAAATGGGCAATTAAGTCTTGTCATTAATGCTGGACTTTCAATGCAAAATGTCTGTGCTGAATTAACATTCTTGTGTAATCAATATATATTCCCATCCAATCAAATAAAATAGTTTTAAACAAAATTATAGTGATTAAAGGTATAACCAATCCGATCAGACGGTCACCATAGCATCAAGATACAACAACTTCAAAAATCGATATCTGATCACTCTGAGCTTTGATGGGTGGGTTCCTCGACTCGAATCAAATATTTGTATAAAGTTCACACGGTGCAATCCTTCATATGATTCAGCATACAAGTTCACGATCGTATATTTACATACACCTGATATCTCTTCCGATTTCCCCATAGCGTTACGGTAGACACGCCCCCTTATTCAATGCGTTCATAAACCTATTAACGTAACGTGACGTCACTTTCAATGTCGTTCATAGGTTTATGAACACATTGGTCCCGGAAATCACCGGGGATTGTCGGACATTACCGATTGCTTGAGTGTCTAGTCAGCCAATACGTCAAGGATTTGATAGCAAACAATATGTAATCGAGGTTCACGATTGGATGGCTAGTGGCATCTAATCGCGAGCACGGGTGGCACGAGATATTCGATTGACTATCAGAATGTTGATAATCCCATATCCCATAATATGTCACATATAGCGAATTATGGAAATATGAAATACAACGAAAAAGCGAAATATGAAAATACAGCGAAATAGCACGAAAAATCGACATAGGAAAATACAGCGAAATAGCGAAATAGGGCGAAATATAGAAATAGGAAATTATTTTTATAAACGAAATAACGGAGATATTTGAAAAAAGTGTTTTTGACGAAATAACGGACATATTTGGAGAAGTGTTTTAAACAGCGTAAGTATATAAATATAAATAATAAACGGCGGATTCAACGTGGTCATGGGTTTTGACCGCGATAAAAAAAATCAGCAAACTCCGCATGAACCCCGGGGTTCATGCAGTTTGCTGAATTTTTCTCGCGGTCAAAATCCCATGACCACATTGAAACCGCCGTTCATTTCTTATATGTATTATATGTTATGACAAACTTAGATAGAGTGACTTTTTACTTGGGACGATCAAAGTTGATTTCTTCTTGGGTTCATTGTATATAATAGACATTGCGAATCCACCAGGTTGACTCACATAATACATCCGGGTGAGATCTATACATAGAATGAGTCACAATCGATTGACCCGCCAGGTGAAACCAGGAATCGGTCGCAAAAAAATAAACTATTTCGTGGGCTACTTGCGGGCATTAATAGTGCGAAAATTAATATCCAACGGAAGCTTTGGTATGCATAACTGTATATAGGATCTGTCCAATTAGTACCTATGTTTACATAATATTCGATTAAACTCGACGAAGGAATGCAGTAACAATGTCGACTATTTGGCAACGCCCGGGTTCGACCATGACAACGACGATTATGCGACTCGCTCAACCGAACTTTTCATTTGTAAAACGTATCTGACACTGATCGGGCAGCTTAGGTCTGCGTGTAACCCCATGCCACACCAAGAACTATATATACATGTAGGCACCGTGCGCTCATTGTAATGAGTCGATCCTGGATTTGTAGACTGATCCCCTTTGGTGCCATATAGGTCATATATAGGCCAAGTCACCAAGCAGGGGTACTTCTCATATCGATGACCGAGCATTGTGACACTTGAACACTTGAACATGTTACCTCTTGGTGAACCCATGCAGTGGTATTGTAATGTTTTGACAAGTCGACTTGTTCATTCAAAAATGTCGCCACTCACCATTACATTAGTTATAAGATATTTTTGTTATCATATATAAGAGCTTATCTTATATATACATTTATATATCTATTCATCTATCAATCTAACCAAACAATACTATTTACTTCAACTTGGTTCAACTCGTGAAAATAAATGAGCACCCATACCACCACCACCACTTTCGATCCATCGCTTCGGTATCAGAATCGATTCATTTGGAATCTTCCTTTCCACACAGATACCATGCAAGTGTATATTATTTCTCATACTACCCCAAAGTTCTCATCAGCGACTTCCCTCTATAATGTGGGAGGATTTTCCCAATTTTCACATACATATCATTATAATATGTCATACGAAAAACTAGATAAGATAAACAATTTCTGTGCAGGGCCGTAACATCTAGGGTTGGAGTGACACCTCCCACAATACTCCAGGTAGTGTCTTCGTCTGGAAGTTGTCGGGCAAATATATTGTACCTGTGGTCATGTGAAGAGTTTGGGGCTAGTAATGTTAAGGAATATTGCCCGACATAATTGTAGTATAGTAAATCAAAGGTAACCAACAATTAAAGATGTATATCCGAATTAACGCTCCTAAATTACTATTTCTTTGGCTTCGGGGGTGAAAAATATTTTATTCGAGTGATCAGATATCGATTTTTGAAGTTTGTTGCAATTATTTGAGGCCCAGAAACGAGTCGTCAAACGGACAAAATTACGACTGAAGATGGATAACTCTAAAATCAAGTGGTAATACGGTCAAATTTCGTGATACAAAAGCGATAAAATGGCCACATTTCGTTGAACAACATGTTGATAAATATCACGTTTTTGGGAAATTTATACCATAGTTGACATCGGTTAGCATTATTTTGTTGTAAGTAATCGAGTCTGATAAAAAAAAGAGCTTATTTTGAAGAAATTTTGTTGTTGTTGTAACTTGATGATATGGGGACCGTCTGATCGGATTGAGTACCTTTAAAGACATAAATAATGAACATAAAATTATTGCAGAGCATTAGAATACAACATCACCCCGCAGACTTGAGCAATCGAGCTCGCGGGCAATATTGCCAAGCTCGATTTCTCAAGTGTGCGAGAACCTTAATAATGGGAATTCCATGCATGTGTGTGTTCATGTCGGGTTCTGTCTGAGAGTACAGTGTTTGAATGAGAGGAAATGAACTCCATTCGTGAGGCCGGGTATAAAAAAGTATTGGCATTCTAACAGCTAATGGTGTGCTGTCTCAACAACACTGCACGCATAATAAGGATCGGATCGAACAATATTGGTCACGATATTGAAGTTCAAATCACTAAATTGCAGTTTAATTCGTGGATGGTATACTTGGAATTTTAAATGATAATGAGAATAGTACGGGTATGTGTGTAAGATCGTCACCAATTGTCTCTTTAATCTTGTTGAGATACAGTGGTGCAAATTGTATCGCATTATCAGTCTATTCCAGTCTCTTATTGTAGAAGTATAAAATGTATCTTTATATATATATCCTTTGTGGCGTCTAGTGCATGCTTGTGAACAATGCACAATGAAGACCTTTTACCGCAGATCTCGCCACATACACCAATCTCTTGTGGAAAAAAAATGGGGCGTAGCCAGCTGCAGTCAAGATGGCTGGTTAGAATCCCCGGTCCTTTATATATCGTATCGGGAATTTCTGTTCATTATTGATGGTTACCAACATCACCAATTTCCCCATATTTAGTTACAAAGCTTGCTACAAGAGGACTATCTATTATAAGTTACAGGGGGAGTTGTTGCGGATACGGTGTCATATGAGGCGAAGTGAGATTAATATCGGGCGAGGCGCTAGCCGAGCCCGATATTAATCTCGCTGAGCCTCATATGTCACCGTAGCCGGCAACAACGAGCCCTGTAACGATTTTACCATGTCAACCACATATCATGTTTTCCGTGTGAGAATTTGAATTACTTATACGAAGTTCATTACCTGCCAGTAAGTAAATTTGTTGTCTATGGCTATTAACTTATGTAACGTCACAGTGACGCGTCAAGGGCGTTGAACGTCAACGCATTGAGTCAATGGCTAATCACCAGAAGCAGGACAACAAACATGAGTTTGATAGTTAATTTATGAGTGTTTAGAATTTTTCAAATATATCACATGCAGGTTTTGGTATATGGTACTATGTCTTTAAATTAACAGAACTTGATTTCCGACAGATATCCCTTTTCTTGGCGCCAAAATACACCGAAAATATACCCGAGGCGGCAGAGTTCCATGAAAAACAAAATGGCGGACATCGACCCCATATGGGAACCATGAGGGGGATATGGATTCCATATGGGACGGGCTACAAAGATGACGACCCGATGTCTCCTGATATGCCTCTACCAACGGAGCGTCCTCATTGGTCGATCCAACCAGGTAACATGATAATACTATTTCTTTGGCTTTGCATGGGGTTAAAAAATATTTGATTCGAGTCGAGGAACCCATCAAACAAAGCTCAGAGTTATTAGATATTGATTTTTGAAATTTGTTATTTTCTCGAGATGAGTACTAATAATTGCCCTTAACTTCGTAATCTGCTCGAGATGTGTACACCAAAACACTATTCAGACAGACAAGGATGGATAACTCTAAAATCAAGTGGTAATAATAACGCAATTTTGACTGTGTTCTGGGACAGAAAGAATAGAAATAACGAAACTTCAAATATCGATATCTGATCACCCTGAGCGTTGGTTGGTAGGTTCCTCGACTCGAATCAATTATTTTTTACCCCCAAATCCAAAGAAATAGTAATATAGGATCCTCTGATCGGATTGAGTACCTTTAATTGTGTGCAGATGTGTCAAGGGTGTGCCAACGATCCCGATTGGGGACGCTCTATAACATCCGTATGGTCTATAACACACGGATAGGAACATGTGATCTGAAAGAGACACACATTATTTGCTCCATCAAATATGTAACTGAATATAGTGGGACATATGCAGTCTCACCAATTAATCATCGTATGTAAGTTGTGATGGTGTCCACATCACTAGGACAATATCACTGTGCAAAATCCGACACTGGAAATTATGCAGGAATTTTCGGCCCTACTAAAAGCCGACCGCACCAGTCCGCACCCGACCGCACCTCCCCAGGGGTCCGAGCGAGATGGGTCATGCACTATCGTGCAAAATATGTACCAAAGTTCCAATCCCAAAGTCGATAGCTCGAGCGGAAACGACACTGTTAACCCCTAACTTGCGTCCGGTTCCGTGAAGTACGCAGAACCCTAAAAGACACCGACCGCACCTCCCCTGGCTACCTAACCACGGAAATGGACATCATATATCATGCAGCGACTACCCCTCTGCATGTATCAATGAGCGATCGGGCAAGTCGCTAACTGTAGCAGAAGTGAATAAATTAACCCATTCGCTGCTGCCGAATTCGCTATGAATGTACGCAAAAACGCGGAAAATAACACCCGCCGACCGAAGCGAGATGTGGCATGTACTATCGCACAGAACGGACAATACTTAGTATGTGCCAAACTTCCAATTCCGAAGTCGATAGCTCGAGCGGAAGCGGCAATGTTAATCCCTAGTGCAGCGACCAGACGCCAAAAGTGGTCGGGTACCCTTACCCACGGTAGAACAAGAAGAAACCAATTTTTTTAAAGGAGAAATATATATTGTTCACGAAAATGATAGTAAAACATAACGGTATCGGTGGTGGCTATATTATTGTCAAATCGCCGACGAACGATACCCACCAGAGATTTTTTTCCAGAAATTAACGATTTTGGTAAGGCGAGCCCTGAGGATAAGTCCTAACTTATTTGCCAACATTGTTGTTGTTACTAAATCATACAATATCTCTACTTTATAGGGAAAAGTGTTGGTTAATTTAGATGTTCCTGCCATTCGGAACAGAATCGCTCTTTTTCACAAAAATATTGTTTTTCAAACATTATCATTCAAACGGATATTGCGAAAATGTCGAAATATTTAATCAATATGGCGTCGTGGTTATCTGATAAGCATATGTAAAAAGAATGTAACGGATATTTTGAATGGTTTGCAAGATTGTAGCTACCCCTCCCCCAAACACATTTTTGGTCGAAAAAGTTTATTATTTTTGAGAACGATTTTACAACATTTTCTAATTGATCTTAATGGGACCCAATATGAATTGTGTGCTGAAAGGCTGGTCCAAAGATACCGTTTACTTGATTGCAAATGTGCTCAACATTGCAGATCCCAGTTACAACAACAACAATTATACCAAAATATTTGTTATAAACAACACGTGATAAACTATATATTGCATATGGCTCAGCAGTTATCTGGACAAAACATATTTGAAGAATTTAACAGAAATGTTTACCGGTTTGCGAGATATTGGATATTTGCTTTTGCTCCCCCGAAATACATATTTATGATAACGAAAACACACACTTTTTAAAATTATATGGGACCACATTATGATTCCTGTGACGAAAACCTGATCCGTAGATGCCGCGAGAGTGGCTAAAGATGTCCCCAGCAGGCTTCCAAATCCCCAGTTACAACAACACATTTTATTTATAACATGCATGCAATTTTTTATTAAAATATAGTGATTTTGTAGAACTGAAGTTATGCATGACTAACAGATACATATCAAAATCATTGTTGCTGTCATAGTGATTGCTGGTGTCCCTCTAAATCGACCAAAATGTAGAAAAACGGATATGTTGTTTTATATCTCATAAACTAGTCTGACCAACGTTGCAAGCGTTAGCTCAATCTTGTTCTATGTTTTGAGGTCCCCTACACTATTAGAAGTATTGAACACACCACGAACTGACAATATAGCATCAATATTAACCGAGTGTGTGTACAAAGGATGGATATATAAGGAAATACACAATGTCTATGGATTGGTTGGTTCCCGAGATGATGTGGCACTTTACAAAACGCGGATGAATGGAAAATAGTAAAGGTGATTTTTCTATTTTTCGAAAACACTCTGCCCGATTTAAAATCTTGAACACAACACGAACTAAATATATGTTATCCATTAACGGAGAGTGTGATCGGAAGGGCGTTCTGTCAGGGAATACATCTACTATATATTTTGAGAACTACGTATGTGTGTATATATGTGTGTATATATATACTTTATAGAATCGAAAACGGCTGCACCGCTCGAGACCAAACTTCCTATCTAAGGGTAAAATCCCACGGGAATGGTCGTCGCGCCATTTTGGAGAAGCTCCTATCACCCGTTCTCCACTCCCAGTCACAAAAAAACGGCACTGTGGAGTTAATCGCGTTGATAGTTAAAGAGCGTTCGTATCCGCAGTGTCGTTGATAAAGGGCGTATGCGTGTATAGTGTTCTTCTTACGTCTGGGTCCAGACATGAGCGTGTTGTGTGATTCTTACGTACTTAGGGCTTCCTAGGAACGGGGAAGATTTTCATCGAGTCAGTTTTTCCGCCCGAGGTGATCTTCACCTTGAAACGGGTACCCACAAATGATATATATTAGTGTGTCCTTTATATAGACTCGAACCGATTGAGCTCAAACTTGCTACCTACGGGAAGTGTCATGGACGGGTTAAATTGTGACCCCGACCTGACCTTGACCTTGAAAATGATCAATTCAAGGTCAAATCGAATAAAATTTAAAAAAAAATTAAAAAGGCACTATTTATTAACTCATTGAAAAACAAAAAAAATCAATTAAAAAAATTAAAAATTGTCATGTTTCTGACGATTGCCGCCAGTGGCGGGCTAACCTGTTAGTAATTTATATGGGTGGATTGTTTCCCGAAAGCCGGTGTCGCTTTACACAACGCGGCTGCTTGATAAATAAGTAAGACGAATTTGTTATGTTTTTAGGATCCTACGCAAATTGAAGTGTTAAAGTTACTGAAATGATTGCTCTCAATATTGAATGAGGATGTGGGTAAAGCTATGGTAGTAGTATCAGGACTTACACAATATCTATGTATGGATGGGTTGATTCCCGAAAGCCTTTGGCACCTTACAAAAAGCGAATGGCAAATGGTATGCAATGGCGAATATTTTATGTTTTGTGTTACCCCTTAACCAAATTAAACTCTTGATCACTGAAGCTGTATTTTCTTAATACTAACTGACTGTTTGAACGATATGTAGTACTATCAGGGAATATACAATGTATATGGGTAGTTTGATTCCCGAAATGGGGACTGACAACTACGAAAGTCGAATTTTCTTTGTTTTGATGCCCCCTATCCCATTCAAAGTCTTATACACACCTTGAACTTAAAGGATTTTCTCCCCATATTAACTGAGGGTGTAGAAACATGGTAGTTATATCAGGAAATGTTCATCTTTAATGGATGGGTTTGTTCCCGAATGTCTGGGACACTTTACAAAAAGCGGCTAGCAAACGTGAAAGGCGAACTGTCACTGTTTTGGGAGACCCCTTAGCTCATTTGAACACACCTTGAGCTGAAGTTATATACTCTCAACATTAGCTAAGTGTGTGTATGAAAGTTGATGCCATCAGGCAATTATCAAATTATATGAGTTGTTTGGATCAAACCTCGGGTACTTTACCAAAGTGCCATATGAAATATAAATAAACGACGATTTTGATGAATATATCACACGCTGTTAACAGTGGTAATGATATATTAATTATTATAATCAATGCCATGCATGTACTGATAGTGGTGATATTGATTACACTCGAGCTATCGACTTGGGGATTGGAACTTTGGTACACACATGCCGGTCTGTACTGCACGATGATGCATGTCCCATCTCGCCCGGACAAATGGGGGAGGTGCGTCGGTGGGTGTTATTTTCGGCGTTTTTGCGCACATTCATAGCGAATTCGAGAGTAGCGTATAGGTTAATATATTCACATCCGCTACAGACAGGTAGCGGCTTGCCCGATCACCCATGGATGCAGAAGGCTATTCACTGTATGATATGAAGTCCCTTTCCGTGGCCAGGCAGCTTGGGGATATGCGGTCGGTGGATTTTTGTATTTTGCGTATACCTGACGAATTCGGCCGCAAGTTAGGGGTTAACAGTGCCGTTTCCACTCGAGATATCGACTTGGGGATTGGAACTTTTGTACATACAGATCTATCCTGCACGTTAGTATATGTCCCTTCTCGTTCGGTCCCCTTGTGGCAGTGCGGTCGGCGAGTGGTATTTTCGGCGTTTTGCGTCCATTCATAGCAAATTGGCAGCAGCGTATGGGTTAACTTATTCACTTAATTCCGCCACAGCTAGCGACTTTCCCGATCGCCAATGAATGCAGAGGGGCATTCGCTGCATGATATAATGTCCATTTCCGTGGTCAGTTAGCCAGGGGAGGTCCGGGAGGTGCCTTTTTGGATTTTGCGTACCGCCATGACGCAACCGGGCGCAAGTTATGGGTTAACAGTGGCGTTTTCCGCTCGAGTATCGACTTGGGGGTTGGAACTTTGGTACATACAGGTCCATTCTGCATGCACGATAATGCATGCTCCATCTCGCTCGATCCCCTGGTGGTGGTGCGATCGGCGGGTGTTATTTTCGGCGTTTTTTGCGTACATTCATACATGTAGCAAATTCGACAGCAACCTATGGGTTAATTTATTCACTTCCACTACAGCTAGCGACTTTCCCGATCGCCATGTATGGCGTTTGTGTCCATTTTGCCAGCCCCCATCTCTTAGCTCCAACATTTCTGAATAAGTACAACTTTCGGAACTCTTTATACCACGCCATGAGATTCCTCGCGTATACATGTATATGAATATGACAATATCTGAGAACAAACCGTTCTATCAATTTCTCTCCCCGATACACAATTCAAATCAAGGACAACACGGACACTTGTAATTATTGTTAATGGCCTCGTTTTGTGTGCACCGGCAAAGAGGTAGACGCCGTTATCATAAATCGTCGTTGATTGTTGTCAGGCAGCCACGACGTAGCACGAGCTAGTCGGTAGCCTGCAAAATTGCCAGCCAACAAAACGACAATCGGGCATGGCATTTTTGAAGTTTGCAGTGCAATTTTGCCAGCGTATGAACGTACCCTAAACGTTGGATGCCGGTGTACGGCAAATTACAAATTACAATATATCTACTGTCGTGCGAATTGGCGCTGTCGCCTTCCAGAAAGAAACTTTGTCGCCCAGTAATCGACACATACTGTGTTTTTTTTCGATGAAGGTCAACAAACGAGATAAATACGATCGACTGACCACATTTAAGATGAACTAACTAACTTGTAATCCGATCCTCTGGTAATTTTTATTAAGTCAGGCCATGTTTTTGAGGTTCTTGTTGTTGTTGATGATGTTGTTTATTGCTGTTGTTGTTGATATTGTCGTTGATGTTGTTAATGTTGATATTGATGTTATCGTCGTTCATGTTGTTGTTGATGTTGTTGATGATGTTATCGTCGTTCATGTTGTTGTTGATGTTGTTGTTGATGCTATTGTTGTTGTTGATGATGTTGTTGTTTTTCTTGATGTTGTTATTATTGGTTTTGTTGATGTCGTTGTTGTTGATGCTGTTGTTGTTTTTGTTGTTGCTGTTGTTGATGATGCTGTTGTTGTTGGTGATGTTGTTGATGTTGTTGTTTCTGGGAGGAATATGGCATGACGACCTACTTGATATTTCGCTTCTATTGCTTGTCGCTTTGCTTCTGTTTTTGGGCTTGTGCCAGTAGTTCGTGCATATCCCTCTGTAGCTTTCTCATGGAGTGAACGGAGGAGCCGCTTATACCCTGCATCACTTTGCGCCTTTGTATACCGTTTATCACATGTTTGTGTGACCCCTTCAGCGTTCAAGATACAATGTATTTATTGCAAAACACTTACCTCAATGGGTAGTTGCACAATGATGATGATACATGCAATTAAAGGCCCACTTAATTTTCGAGTCACCGATTATTTGTATTATAGTGCCCTGATATACGGTTTTAATAATGAAAGTGTCAATGACACTGTAGCTCAACTTGGAAACGGAATAATTTAATGTATTACAGTCAATGGAGCGATTAGGAACGTGGAAAGTTGAATGTCTAATACTAGTTTATAGACATGAAGAGAAAAGTAAAATCCAAGATGGCTGCTGGCGGCCATGTTTTCAGCCGAATGACCCCAAAATGAGTCGTTCCCATTTACATGTCATCGTTAACATCCATGACAAATTTTATGACAATCAGACTAAAGGTACGACCTGCAGCCCGTGCTAAAGAATTTAGTCATACAAAGAGTAAAATCCAAGATGGCTGCCGACGGCCATGTTTTTTCGCCAAATGACCCCAAAATTACTCGTTCCCATCTACATGTCAATATTAACATTCATGACAAATTTCATGATGATCAGATGAACAGTACGACCTGTGGCCCATGCTAATGGATTGAATTTTGAAATCAAAGATGGCCACTGGCGGCCATGTTTTTTGTCCGAATGACCCCAAAATGACTCGTTACCATTTACATTCCAATTTCAAAAGCCATGACAAATTTTATGATGATCAGACTAAAGGTACGTCCTGTAGCCCGTGCTAAAGGATTTAGTCATACAAAGAGTAAAATACAAGATGGCTGCTGGCGGCCATGTTTTTTGGCCGAATGACCCCAAAATGACTAGTTCCCATCTACATGTCATTGTTAACATCCATGACACATTTTATGATGATCAGACTAAAGGTACGACCTGCAGCCGTGCTAAAGAATTTAGTCATTCAAAGAGTAAAATCCAAGATGGCTGCTGGTGGCCATGTTTTTTGGCCGAATGACCCCAAAATTACTCGTTCCCATCTACATGTCAATATTATCATCCATGACAAATTTCATGATCATCAGACAAACAGTACGACCTGTGGCCCGTGCTAATGGATTAATTTTTTAAATCCAAGATGGCCGCTGGCGGCCATGTTTTTTGTCCGAATGACCCCAAAATAACTCGTTCCCATCTACATTCCAATTTCAAGAACCAAGACAAATTTTATGATGATCAGACTAAAGGTACGACCTGTAGCCCGTGCTAAAGGATTTAGTCATACAAAAAGTAAAATCCAATATGGCTGCTGGCGGCCATGTTTTTTTGCAGAATGACCCCAAAATTACTCGTTCCCATCTACATGTCATTGTTAACATCCATGACACTTTTTATGATGATCAGACCAAAGGTACGACCTGTAGGCCGTGCCAAAGAATTTAGTCACGCAAAGAGTAAATCTAAGATGGCTGCCGGCGGCCATGTTTTTGGGCCGAATGACCCCAAAATTACTCGTTCCCATCTACATGACAATGTTAACATTCATGACAAATTTCATGATGATCAGACCAAAGGTGCGACCTGTAGCCCATGCTAATGGATTGAATTTTGAAATCCAAGATGGCCACTGGCGGCCATGTTGTTTGTCCGAATGACCCCAAAATGACTCGTTCCCATCTACATTCCAATTTCAACAGCCATGACAAATTTCATGATGATCAGACTAAAGGTACGACCTGTAGCCCGTGCTAAAGGATTTAGTCATACAAAGAGTAAAATCCAAAATGGCTGCTGGTGGCCATGTTTTTTTGCCGAATGACCCCAAAATGACTCGTTCCCATCTACATGTCATTATTAACATCCATGAACAAATTTATGATGATCCAACCAAAGGGACGACATGTAGGCCGTGCCAAAGAATTTAGTCATGCAAAGAGTAAAATCTAAGATGGCTGCCGGTGGCCATGTTTTTTGGCCGAACAACCCCAAAATTACTCGTTCCCATCTACATGTCAATATTAACATCCATGACAAATTTCATGATGATCAGACGAACAGTACGACCTGTAGCCTGTGCTAATGGATTGAATATTGAAATCCAAGATTGCCACTGGCGGCCACGACTCGTTCCCATCTATATGTCAATGTCAACAGCTATGACAAATTTCATAATGATCCGACCTGTAACCCGTGCTAAAGGAAATTGTTGACGCATCACGCACACACACACGGACGACAAAGCCATGGCAATAGCTCAAACTTTACAAAGTAAAGTTGAGCTAAAAATGGTTGATTTATAGAAGCATGCATGAATTATATGTCAAAGGGCCATAACTCCATTAAAAAAGATTGGATCAAACCCATATTCGAACTCGATATGTATTTTGGGCTGAGAAACTCGCATACCAGATTTGGTGCAGGTCAGATAAATATTTTTTTAGTTATGGCAGCATGCATGAATTCTAAGTAGAAAAAGGGCCATAACTCCGTAAAAAAAACTCGGATCAAACCCATATTCAAACTCGATCTGTATTTGGTGCTGAGAAATTCATATACAAAATTTGGTTCCGATCAGATAGAAAAAATTTCAGTTATCGCACCATGCGTAAAGTGTCTACATACAGACAGATGGACGGACGGACTAATAACGAGTGGTCAATCCGGACAACGACACTATGTTTACCATACTATGGTATGGGTAAACATAAAAAGTGTTAATAGCCTATATATACATAATAGTGTAAAAACTGCCACATGTAGAACTTATAATTGATCAAAAATATGATTACAGGATTCAATATATCAGTACCTAACTGTATTCAAAAGCTCAAATAATTTGTCTTAACCCTTTACCCAACAGAAGGGCCCTGTGCCAGTGCATTCTCTTATATATGCGAGTCGACCATAGGTCGCCTCGCATATATAAGAGAATGAATTGGCTTAACACATTAAAAATTATAAAATTGTTAAAGAATGTAAGAAAAAATGGTAAAAAGTTTTTTAGGCCAATGCATTCTCTTATATATGCGAGGCGACCTATGGTCGACTCGCATATATAAGAGAATGCATTGGCACAGGGCATAACTGTAACTATCACAATGTGGTCAAGGAGCCGGTTCCAATGATATCCATATTTGTATGGTTCTTTTGAGACAGACCGAAGATATATGAAAGTGTCAATGACACTGTAGCTCAACTTGGAAAGGGAATAATTTAATCTATTACAGTCAATGGAGCGATTAGGAATGTGGAAAGTTGAATGTCTAATACTAGTTTATAGACATGAAGAGAAAAGTAAAATCCAAGATGGCTGCTGACGGCCATGTCTTCGGCCGAATGACCCCAAAATGATTATATCCCATCCACATGTCATCGTTAACATCCATGACAAAATTTTATGACGATCAGACTAAAGGTACGACCTGTAGCCCATGCTAATGGATTGAATTTAGTCATACAAAGAGTAAAATCCAAGATGGCTGCTGGCGGCCATGTTTTTTGGCCGAATGACCTCAAAATGACTCGTTCCAATCTACATGTCATTGCTAACATCCATGACAAATTTTATGATGATCAGACTAAAGGTACGACCTGTAGCCCGTGCTAATGGATTGAATTTTGAAATCAAAGATGGCCACTGGCGGCCATGTTTTTTGGACAAATGACCCCAAAATGACTCGTTCCCATCTACATGTTAATGTCAACATCCATGACAAATTTCATAATAATTGGACCAAAGGTACGAACTGTAGCCCGTGCTAAAGGAAATTGTTGACGCATCACGCACACACGGACGACGGATACCAAGCCATGGCAATAGCTCAAACTTTACAAAGTAAAGTTGAGCTAACAATATATGACATAAAATCATAAGTATCATACTATAATTAATCACCATTTGGAACGTATGTGTCTCAGAAGATGCCCATAGAGAAATAGAAAACAGCTTAAATCATAGAAAGATTTCACCCATTATGGTTCCCAGAATGCAACAGAATTCAAACTGTAGTTTATTTTCAATGGAAAGGGATTAGCCCGGATTACTCTATATCTAAATATATAGAGTTTTCCCCCTTCCATTGAAAAAATAGACTGTGTAGAAACTTCAGCACAGAACAGACGTCGGTTTCTGAACAAAAATTTATATAATGTGATCTGGTGGTTTGAATATTAAGTGGGCCTTTAAAGATGCTGTGTCTCGTTTTCGGTGGCTACCGCCAATTGGTGTGCATCAGTATCGGTAGACTAATTAATAGGTAAAATCGAAAAATGACTAATTAAGGGCCATAACTCTATCAAATTTTATCGGGCCAGGCTGGTTTTCGAACTCGTCCGAAATATTCTTGGCAAGTATGTCTATTCCAAATTTTAAACAAATCGGAGGACGTTTGTTGAAGTTATCGCGCTAACGAGCTAAAAATTCACAAAAAATGACTAATTAAGGGCCATAACTCTATCAAATTTTATTGGGCCAGGCTGGTTTTCGAACTCGTCCAGGATATTATTGGAAGACACTTATATACCAAATTTTAGTTGAATCGGATGACGTTTGTTGAAGTTATCGCGCTAACGAGCTGAAAATTCGTGAAAAATGACTACTTAAGGACCATAACTCTATCAAATTTTATCGGACCGGGCCGGTTTTCTAACTCGTCCGAGGTATTCTTGGGAGACACCTATATCCCAAATTTCAATCGAATCAGATAGCGTTTGTTGAAGTTGTTGCGCTAACGAGCCTAAAATCAGTGAAAAATGGCAAAGGGCCATAACTCTGTAATAAATGTGCGGACGAACCCGATTTTTTGTCTGCCGCTTACGTGCATGGATATGTACTCACACACCAAATTTTTTTAATCCGTCAATAAACGGTTGAGTTATAACCAAAACACGCCGCCCGCCCCCCGACCGCCCACCCACCGTCCCTCATCAAACTATAAGTCGAGTTTTGGAAAAAAACTCGACTAAAAATATATGCCATATTATATACCATTTGAAAGAGGAAGCTCCAAAACATTGTATTATCAACTTATCCGGTGTAATAAACTGTGGACATGTTGTTTTTGTTGAGTTTTGTCCTCAAGATTGAAGTAAAAATCAGTATTATTTTCAATGCAGGGGGAATAACTCTATATATTAACGATAGAGTTCTTCCCCTTTCATTGAAAAAGATTAAATTCTGTTGCATTCTGGATGTTAGAGGGGGGAAAGTCTTCAGCAGTTTTCTATTTCTCTGTGGGCATCTTCTGAGACACAGATGTTTCAAATAGTGATGAATAATAGTATTTTAATCATATTTTATGGCATAGATTGTTAATAAAACCGTATATCAAGTCACTATAAAAAAAATAATCGGAGACTCGAAAATCACCAAAAAAACAGGCAATTATTTAGAAGTAAAACAAAACGCCAACTTTTGATGTAAAATCAGCCATCAATTTTCAACAACTTTGATGTGTGTCAGAAGGAATTCAGTCATATCTGGAGTCTGACAATGCATAAAAGGACCAACGATTTTACATCAAAAGCTGGCATTTTTTGTACTTAAAAACCTGTTGCCTGTTTTTATTATTTTTGCATCAAAAGCTGGCAATTTTACATCAAAACTCTTCAGTTGCATCAAAAGTCATCAGTTACTGGCGTAACACACTGTGGTCATGAAGTTTGAGTTAATTATTTCAACCCAGGGGTGTGGATATGGAGATGTGTTTGTATGCACCTTAAGTCTGGAATGAGTGGGATACTAGTACATGTAAGTATATGTCTTGCAATAATTGCAACATCAGAGATTTTACCATGATTTACCGCTTTACAATACACGGATAATGGTGCTGAGATAGGTTGCCTGCATGTAAATATAATTGTCTACTCAGTACAGCTTTCCATAATGTATGTAACTCATTAGCATAGCCCTCTTATTTTCCCTGTGATAAACTCAGGAGTTGTTTTATTTTTCGCACTGTTTTAAATTTATGTACCGATGGGTTTGCAAAAAAAATTTCTTCAATGATTTGACTTTGCATTAGACATCAGACATAAACTAGAGATGGGCGTGTTCCAGATGGGACTGAGGTATACCCCCAGTATTCAACATGTTATTTGAATGTTGTAGCCATTACTGTATATTGGGCACTGAAATTATGTGAACAGGTAACCCTAAATCCCCTAAGCCCTAACACTAATCTTAAACCTCTTAACCCTTAATCCTAATCGTAAAACATATTGACTGAAAAATGTAAGAATAAAAGCTCGGACAAAATTATGCATTTTGAGAAGATTTTGTAAGTTGAAAAAGGGGGCTAACTCCACCAAAAAAAATCGGACAGAGCTCATAATCAAATTATGTATTTTGAGAAGATTTTGTAAGTTGAAAAAGGGGGGCTAACTCCACCAGGTGCACAGATTCCCAAGGTACTAAATATCTGTGCCAAGTTTCAAAAATATTGACCAGAAAATGTAGGAATAAAAGCTTGGACAAAATTGTGTCCACGGACAGACAGACGGACGGACAAGCTGATTCCAGTATATCCCCCCCCAACAACTCATTGCGGGGGGTATAATTACAGATGATATGCTGCATGGATCACTATGAGAGGTTTACATTGTAAAATGACAAACTTCAAATTGGGTTAACCCTTTACCCAACAAACCGGCCAAAAACGGCCAAATAAAGCTGCAACAGCCTAAATTATCTTGGGTCTGTCTCAATAAAACCATACAAATATGGATATCATTGGAACCGGCTCATTGACCACATTGTGATGGTTACAGTCATGCCATGTGCCAATGCATTCTCTTATATATGCGAGTCGACCATAAGTCGCCTCACATATATAAGAGAATGCATTGGCCTAAAAAAAATCCTTTTTTTAACACTTTTTACCATTTTGTCTTACATTCTTTAACAATTTTATAATTTTTAATGTGTTAAGCCATGCATTCTCTTATATATGCGAGGCGACCTATGGTCGACTCGCATATATAAGAGAATGCATTGGCACAGGGCCGTTCTGTTGGGTAAAGGGTTCAAGTCTGCAGATAGTGTGTCCAAATTCATCCTCCGGGAACTCATTCTGCTTAGGCCTCGTCTTCTGGGAAGTATATATAGTCTAAAATATTAACATTCCTTTTAGTTAATTTTCCCTTCTCTTCAGTTTCTTTATCCCATAATTTGCAGCAGATAAAATACATAATTGAGGTGACTAATGGGTGAACATCACCAACTTCAACTGGGGAACTTCAATCTGATCCTTGGTCTCCCATATCACTGAAGGCCAAAGCAGAATGAGGTCCCCAGATGGTGAATTTGGTGATGCTAGACTGCTGTGCGATAAGTTGAACGACAGGGCAACGTCACGGAATTCAATATCTGTCAATCATAAAACTGCCAACTCCATGTGATTTTATTGTTTTACAATCACAATCGACTCGTTTAACTAACAATTTAATACGTATCAAGATCCATGCACATCGAAAAACAAGTTAAAGTTATGTCCATGGATTTGGGTGGACACATGAATCTTAAGTCTCAACTATGTGCATTGGATTATCGCACTTTCTGCAATATCGCACTTTCTGCAAGTCTAAAGTTGCCGTATGCTGAATGATCTAACCAAGTTTCTACAAAAACGGGAATGTCTGTAAATCACGTGAATCAGCCGATAGTCGGTGGCTTTTAACGACTCAAGTTTGAAGTTTGAAGTTTGTCATTGATTCCAGGCCTGAGAATATGGTAACTGACATTTGCAGAATGAGGTCCACAAAGGGTGAACTTAGTGACGCTACCCCACAAAGCAGGCTAGCATCACTAAATTCACCCTCTGGGGACTTCATTCTGCTTCGGCCTCATCTTCTCTGGAAAGTGTCTTTATTATCAAATTAGTTTCTTTGCAATATTCTTTTTTATTACATGATCCTACCCTTATTCCATTCAATAAACCCATTCTATAAATTGTGATATTAAACGTTCGTTTAATAACAGGAAATAGTCCCAGGTGACCTTTGACTTCCGGTTTGTCGACCTGTTAACATTCCGTACGCTACGTCTCAAAATACTATGGCTTCCAATATTTTTCCAACAAACTATTACGAATGAAGAGTTTGAAAAGTTATGTCATTAAATATACGCCATTAAATGCGCTAAAAAGTCTGTATTTATCTGGGACTATTTCGTTACGCGGGAAAATGACGAATAGTTACGTGAAACGTCATCGCATGCCTTATAGAAGCCGACGTTAATTTCGCGTCACATTTGTCGATTTAAGTATGTTTTGTCGGTGTTTTGGGTCATGTAATAAATAGAATCTACAACTCGTCCCCAGTTTATAGCGGAAATTACAAAACTCGTCCAGTAAATTAGGTCTGGACCTCGCCAAAGGCTCGGTCCAGACCTAATTTACTGGACTCGTTTTGTAAATTCCGCTATAAACTGGGGACTCGTTGTAGATCCTCTATTTATTTAGTTTCTCTGTATCCCAAATTGGCAGATGAAACATTGCATAATCAAGGTTCCCAGTGGGTGCACATCACAATCCTGATTGATTTCGTAGTTGGTGGAGATTAGACACAGATGTTGGTAAAAGTCTTTTATTGCTGAATGGACTCAACCACTCAGTCCAAAAATTATACACTGGAATTGCACATTCTTCATCTGTAGGGATATTCAGCTCACACAATTTTTTTTTTCATACCACAGTTTTTTAGAAACTTTTTTTATCACCTCATCCAATAAACATTAAGCAATTTTTTTTAAATGAATGTATTTTAAAACTCTTGCAGTCACAGAAAAGGTCTGATTTCCCTCACAGAGATCTCACACATGAAATATAATCAGTATATGATGTGGAAGAACCATTCTAGCGATTCCAGTGCCAACTAAAGTTTATGTTGAAAACAAAATACTTTTGGAAATTTATGGCTATCCATTATTCATCCATGTCATAATGACCTCTGGCTCATCCATGTTATCACGGTTGGCATGGGCTCTCAGGTACTTCATGATCAATTATTGATGTTATTTCAATGATCAACTGTATTCATGGTGATTGAAGGTGCGTCATGATGATTCATTCAAACTATCATGATATTCCTTCGACTTTAACCAACTAGTGAAGTTGGTAAGAGATGATACTGGTTTACGTTGAAGTGTGATTACCTTATTCTTCTAGTTCTATAGCGGACTTTAACTGTAAAGTATCTCTCATCTAAAATCATCAAATGGTGGTAATAAAATGTCACAATTGTGAAAATAAATTTATTCAATAGAAAACTTTATATTTGTTCTGAACTCCACAAGAATTGACAACTGAAAGTACTAATTATAATGTGAAAAATCTATTTTATCACAATATTTACAAATTTCAAAAGAAAAAAAATCATTTGACCTCGTGAGTTTGTAACAGTTCGGGACTTCTCATAGTATAAACAAACACAGATTAAAGGTGAATTATTCTAATTGCATGGCATATTATGTGCGTAATTTAACATAAATGTTATATTATAAAACATTATGACCATATGTATCACTCTTTCTGATAAATATAGCATTTTGTATTGATCTGAATGATAAAGTCAACTAAAAATGTGACATAAATTCCCACCACTGGATCTGGGCATAAAGTCTCTCACTGAGAGCGTTCCGATGTATGGCAACAAGCCATATTTCCGACTAAATCCTGAAATGTTACCCATAATTCTGCTGTGATTAATTAACCCTTTGAGTGCCAGGTCCGATTTTTGTATCAACCCATATACCCTGTGCCAATGCATTCTCTTATATATGCGAGTCGACCATAGGTCGCCTCGCATATATAAGAGAATGCATTAGCTTAACAATTGTTGTTTTTTTTTTGTTTTTTTTACAATTTTTTACAATTTTAATATATTTTATTATATTCTTTAACAGACTTATTGTGTAGGTTTAGGGCCGATAATATCGGCCCCTGGCACTCAAAGGGTTAAATTAAGGAGTCGATTATTTAGGGCATTACTGTACTTCGACTTAAACCAGTATTATCCCTACCGATATCACTAGCTGGTTCATGTTGAAGCTAACTTGGACTAGACAATCACCAGGTATCCAGTAATTCCTGATTGAAGCACGTTATCAGGACACAATGCATATAGTTACCATAGTAACCATACATGTAAGTCAGGTGTTATCAGAACACAATGCATGTAGTTACCATAGTAACAATGCATGTAAGTCAGGCGTTATCATGACACTATGCATGTACATGTAGTTAGTACTGTTACCATACATGTAAGTCAGGCGTTAGCATGACACAATGCATGTAGTTACCATAGTAACCATACATGTAAGTCAGGCGTTATCATGACACTATGCATGTACATGTAGTTACCATACATGTAAGTCAGGCGTTATCATGACACTATGCATGTAGTTACCATACATGTAAGTCAGATGAATGAATAACCTATATCTCAGTCCTCTCGGTCACCTGAATCCTAATCTTTTCTTTTCCTTTTCCTTCCTTCGAACCATATCTATATTTCGGTCTTTCCAATTACTTTTTCTTAATTTTATTGGCCGATTCCCAACATATTTGCCTGAAAATGAAATCAAATTCTCGTTAAAGATGGATTATCTCTTTATATCACATGAAACCCCTATAATATCATTGAAAAATCCATTAGATATATTCGTATCTCTCACTAGTGAGTAATCGCTGTGTGCTTCCCAGGATACTTGGCATCGCACCAAGTAATACTATTAATACTATTTAGAAAAGCCGTGCTTGACACCGATACCAGACATTGCAAAATGTTGGCTTTGTTCATTAAAGTTCAATTATTGTCCAACTTCGTTGCACTAACCAAAATAGACACAAAAACAAAGAGGCAAATTAGGGGACTATATTTTCCATCGGCAGCTCTCAGTGAGAGCAACAATGGCAACAAGCCATATTTCTGACTAAATCCTGAAAAATTACTCAGAATTCTGATGTGGTTAAGGAGTCGATTATTTACTGTACACAGGTACATTAAACATGCTGTTGGGACATATTTATGCTGGTATATGAGAGAGAAGTCACTTTTCTCTAGGGAGAAGTGGCACATATGTGACCCGCCATAACAAATCCAGTCATAAGTCAGGATTTTTTTACCCTGTGCCAATGCATTCTCTTATATATGCGAGTCGACCATAGGTCGCCTCGCATATATAAGAGAATGCATTGGCCTAACAATTTTTTATCATTTTTAAATAAATGTTTCTTACAATTTTTAGAACATAAAATAAATAAAAGGTCAGCAGACCACAGTGTCCCCCGACAACATGGCAAGTCGATGCCGCTTTGTTAAAGAAATTAAAAAAAAATGTTGAAATTTTCTAAGTCGAAAAGGGTTAATAACTCCATAAATAAAATATTATCTATATAGATGTTGCAAATCACCAACATGTTAGGAACAATATCCCAAAGTTACAAATCTCTACATTTAAAACTGTAGGAGGAGTTGATTACACCATGAAGGTACCCAATCTCATCCAAAAGGCAAAAATGTTCCAAATTTTCTAAGTCGAAAACCCCCCAAAAATATGGAAAAAATGATATTTTTTATTAGCTATATAGATGTTGCAAATCACCAACATGTTAGGAACAATATCCCAGAGTTTCAAATCTCTACATTTAAAACTGTAGGAGGAGTTGATTACACCATGAAGGTACCCAATCTCATCCAAAAGGCAAAAATGTTCCAAATTTTTTAAGTCAAAAACCCCCCAAAAATATGGAAAAAATTATATTTTTTATTAGCTATATAGATGTTGCAAATCACCAACATGTTAGGAACAATATCCCAGAGTTTCAAATCTCTACGTTTAAAACTGTAGGAGGAGTTGATTACACCATGAAGGTACCCGATCTCGGACGCACGGACACACGGATGCACGGACACACGGACGGATGAGGGTCATTTCTATAGTCCTCCGACGGAAACGTCGGGGGACAAAAACATCCATTACCCTGCAGGGAGCCCCACACATATATAGAAGCATATAGAAGAGTGTCGTCTGCTCATGTTTGTCTGTGGCTCTGTATGGGTGAAATTATAAAATTGTTAAAGAATACAAGAAAAAATTATTAAAATTGTAAAATATTGTTAGGCCAATGCATTCTCTTATATATGCGAGGCGACATATGGTCGACTCGCATATATAAGAGAATGCATTGGCACAGGGTAAAAAAAATCCCGACTTACGACTGGATTTGATATGGCGGGTCACATATCAGGGAGAAAATGTTTCTCAAGTCACACTCAAGGCTGGTCGTAGCTGATTTCGATACCAGGGTTCACGCTGCCATTTGCCAAGTTTGCCAGTGGCAAAAATAATTCAGATTTGGCAAAAAATATTTTCATTTGGCAAAAGTTTTGGCAAGTTACTTTTTAAATCAAGCAATTTGAAAAATATTGTTCAATCATTACCATTCATTTCAGGAAACTTTTACAACATAATTATATTAGTGGTGTTTTATAAGGTTTACAGAAAGTTAACACCTCTATTAAGATGCAGTTAATCTCATAGCATTAGTACTGATGGTTGGAGGGATTTATTGATCTTCCTGTGATGTGCCCTTCTGCTAAAGCAACCCTTCTACAATTGTATTGTTCGGTGATTGGCTTATTGTTGTATGATAAACCACAATACTGACAATAGAGATATAATTAATTATTAACTAACTACTCTTGGGCTCCAAATAAAAGTGCAGGCCCAAATAATACTGCAGGGGGGAAATTCCATCGAAAGTTAATAAAAGTGCAGACCCAAACAATAGTGCAGGGGGAACTCTGAGCAAAACATCAACATACATTGTAACTGTGGTTAAACAAATTAGTTTTACAGTAGGTCAAGTATTATAAGGAATCAACATGGTATGTGTCATGTGTTTTATTCAATATTTAAATATTCACATGTATACCATACATGTATACTTGAATATGTACATGCATAAAGCTATAATCTCAAAATCATATAGAAATCTTGAGTTCGTGCTGATTTTAATTTTCATAGCCTCAAAATTAATTGTGCAGACCCAAATAAGCACTGTGCAGGTGGGAAGTTTCCCACAAAAATAATAAACGTGCATGCATGTTTAATTGGAGCCCAAGAGTAACTGCTTTTCTGTCGATATCAAAGGTCGTTCAAACCGTGAATGTCGAAACAAGACTTAAGGCTGCAGAAAATGATACTAACAGAGATAGAATTTGGCAAATGCTAAAATAATTTGGCAAAAAATATTTTATTTGGGAAATTATTTGGCAAAAGTACATGTAAATTTTGGTCCAGCGTGGACCCTGTAGGATACATACCATTGATCTCTCTCATTGCTCGAGCGAAGTCACCAGAATCGCTGAAGCTCACGAATCCATAACCCTTAGTCTTATTGGATCTCTTATCACGAACAACTTTAGCTCGCTTAAAAGATGGGTATCGGCTAAATGCTCGTTGTAGTGTGTCATCTGTTACTTCATTTCCAAGATCACCACAGAACATTCGGAAATCATCTGAAATGACCAGATCACAATTAGTAATAACCAAGCCTTGAAATAGTGTGTCTGACATTTTCAGAATGAGGTCCCCAGAGGGTGAATTTAGTGATGCTACCCCGCATAGCGGGCTAGCATCACCAAATTCACCCTCTGGGGACCTCATTCTGCTTACATTATTATTTATATTGTTTAGGGCAAAAAAATTATATAAATAACATTTTCCTACATGTATACTGTATACATAAATACCAATTCAATATGGTCACATGGAGTAATCCAAGGCTAATTTGGGCATGTCGGTCGAGTGAATTTAGCTGACTCGAAAATACTTCACTAAGTTTTAGCTACCTACATTCAGTAGTCTGTGTTGATTGAGTGGGTGAGTACACGGTACACGGAAAGCAAATGAAATGAAAGGTTTGTCCCAGTTACGATAGCAAGGTCAGTGTTCGCGCTGTCGGTGGCCAAATTGGCCAATGGCTAATCTTTTTCTAATTTGGCTAATAAAAATTTCATTTGGCTAAACTTTTTTAAACCCGAATGGAGACGGAAAGCATGGAGCCGGAAAGCTAATTAAAAAGCGTTGAGTAGATCGACATTCAAGATGAAGTTAGGCCACGTGTAATATGCCGTCGATAATACCGACTATGTAAACAATACTAAACATGTATGCTTTGAAGAGAGTTGTTAACAGTGAGCACAATGAATATGTGATTACCTAGTGATACCGCTGTTGTTTTATGGAGTGTTTTTGTAATGTCCAATAAATAGGCGGATCGGAATAGTATCCATCATTCACAATTTCTATAATGAGTAACAAACGTAAGCTACGGAATGCCACACCAGAACGCCTGGCGAAGACAAAACAAAAACTGACTGACTTTTTCGAACAAAGACAGACATTGCCTTCATTGACTGTCCTCTAACGGACATACGAAATGACGATAGTAGATGGGAGGAAGTTACTGAACGCTTAATCTGTATACTGGTTATGTAATTTTTTGTTGATTAGGCAGTCTGTAAGATAAAATACCTAAATGCTTTGTTCCTTAATTGGATGAGCAGTTCTTAACTCAATGGTTACATAATGTGTCATAAACTGCATCCCGTCCTGGCTTCACATCATAAAAGGTTTGAATACAATAGATATTCAACAGTTATCACCTTACTATAATATTTTCACAGGGCTTTTTGCGTATGGTCGGATGTGAAATCCCGCCGTATTCTATATAAATGCTTTACATTAATTGATCTGTCTGTGTGATATACAATGTAACGCATACCTATAGGTATACATAATATCAGGGTTTCCGCCAAGGGGAAATTAATGAGTCTGTATTGGGGAAACACATAACGCAACGGGGCGACCACGGTTCGTTCTGTCGGGCGAAAATTTTGTTATTTGACACTGAATAGTAGCCATTTCCTTGCACCTGAGTGTCACACAAAGCAATCCAAAGCTACGTATATTACGCAAGTCGATCATTTTCCGTGAGTGCATTAATTCTGTTGAAGGTATCCAGATAATTAATCATGTAATTACGCACGTAAGACTGCCGTCTGATTGAAGACTAATGAGACTATATCAAGCTACAACTTACAGTGTTTAAAAATTTATAACTTAAAATTAGATTCCGACAGGTATAATGAAACTAAACACTAAAAAGCATCTATCCAATACTACCTAGCTGGGAGAATTGAATTAAGTATTTCCAAGAATTTCAAGTAGCTTCCGTGAAAACAAAACTGATTTTTCCATGTATTCTTTCAATCGTAAAAACTATGTCTGCGCTGTGACATCATATATACTGCAGGGTTTGTCTGCAGGAGATATTTATAGCGGCGAAATACGAATGTTAGTGAAATAATTCAAACTCGGAACGCGTAACTTGTCAATAGTCTGTATTAGTCAAACAACAGTTACTGACGACCGCTGCTATAGAGTTTTAGCCAACGTGTTATAAAATATAATTGAGTTTTGGCGGGAAATGGGAACATGTGAGCCGTTGTTTGTGTTTGGGGACCCAGGCGGGACAACGAAACTATTATGGACCGTACTTTGACTTTATCTCCATATTGGTGGGGGTATGTTTTTTGTGTTTATCCTCCATGCATGTTATATGGGTCAAATAAATGGTGTTGTCACTATGAATTCCCGCTATAAAGACTGATTTGGGACAGGTTCCGTATTATAACAGTACGATAGCACGGGATCTCGGAGGTACTAGTATCTTACTTCTAAAATAACATCGAGGTTGTTCCTCTTAAACTTTAAAGCTAAGCAAATGAAAGGACGGAAAATGGAATGATTATATTAAATATAGTGAGGTATTAAACTGATGTTTGCCATTCACACTGTTTAAATGCGTCTTGGGAAATTGCAGACATGCTCATTTTGCCTTGTTTCGTTTAGCTTTCAACTTCTCCTGTTTCTCACAGAGAAGTTGCGCTTACGAGATAGCACTGTCTGAAATTTTTCAAGACGCGTCTTACACTGTGGATGGCAACCATCAACCTTGTCCAAATCTTCCATTCCACCACATTTTATGCAGATGTCTGGGAAGGAGATGGACATGTACGTATGGTTTCTATTTTCTGACTTCTTCATGATCATTTTGGCTACTGTCACCAGGCCTGGAAATCTCAAGGCGGGCTGGCGGGCTGCCCGCCTACAGCCCGCCTAGAATTTTCCAAGGCGGGCTTTTTATAGCCCGCCTCGCCTACGATAGGACATTTATTATTTAGTTATTTTATTGTGTTTAATGAGTAAAATACTGCATCGAAATCGTAATTATATTGTACAGTGTGGGGACTGTGCGCATGCATGACCTGACGGTAATGTCAAATGGGAATTATATCGGAATCAGTAAATTCCGGAACGAACTGTTTCGTAAATCTGATCTTTTGATCGATTCTCACACATTTTATGACCAAAATAAATTATTTCTCTTCATAAGATTGAGCTTACAATATATTTCACTGGATAAAATGAACACATGTTTGTTGATAGTGAGAACGAAAGGTCAACCTTTCGTTCCGATTCCGGTTCCTATCAGCGAAAATTGTATTTAGCTTGCAGCCGTCTTTTATCGCTTCGATTGACAATATTTTAATATAATTAGCTAAATGTATCCACGTATTCTAGTTTACACTGTTATTCAGTTATTAAAGTTCAGAAACTATTTTCTATGTCCCCAATTGCAAACACCCAGTAAATCTCTAGATAGCGACTTGACTGCTGCAAGCAGCAGTCTGCGATCGGCAATGGAATATGGATTACTTTGAGAGAAACTGCAGTCAATATTCAAGTGCAAATATACTGGTGTTAATATTGTTCTTGATTGTGTATTTTATGTAAAATTACACTTTCATGGAGAATGCTTTTAACCTGGACAAACTCACCCAATTCCGTTGCATGGGTTGGACACCGACTGACAAATTGTTGAGTACAAACACTCTTACATTTTGTTTCTGGTTCATATAAATTATCATATTCATAACATATAAAACATAGTTAAATATACACCATACCATAATTATTGTAGGGGATTTTGACATTCACAACTTTGTGGAAACTTTGTTTCCACATGAAAATTTTTTTAATTTAGATGGGAGTTATACAACATCAAAAATAGACAAACTAACGGCAGTAGTAACTCAGATAAAATAAATCATTTTAAACTTTAAAAGTTGAGGAGGGCTATAGCCCTCCTAGGTATATCTAGGAGGGCTATTAATAGCCCTCCTGGATTTTCTAGATCGCCAGCCCTGTGTCACCGTCACTGGCGTCAGTGTCAATGTCATTTTCACAAATATAGGGGTTTATATTTGTCGGTATCGACTCGGCCGATTCATCCTCATCGATGAATATTTTTTCGGCCATTTGCCCAATTGTTTTATCGCATTCTATGGACAATACAGCCCATTTTCTGACAATTTTGTCACGAAATATAATTCGGTGTCAACAACATCGTGTTTTTTCAAATCACGGAATTTGCCAGTGTAGAAACTGCAGGACTCGTTTGTTTGTGAACTTATAAATAACTGTAAATAATGCAACCTGCTTTAATGAATGACATTAGTTCGCTTTATTTAATCATGTTTTTTGCGTAAATACCGAGGCCTATCATCTCCCCAGCAGCGCACTGCCATAACTCGCCGTAGTTCGTTTCGAAGTGGTATTCCTGTCGTAATTATTACATTACCACGTGCTAAAAGCGTAAACCGGAAATAGCGAATTCCGGCACTTCCGCAAACGGAGAACTCGCCACTTGAACGCGAATCGGCTGCGATTTGAATTATTTGATCGTTGGTTGTTTGGATTTCAAATAAAAAGAGTTAGGCGGCCCCTATTTTATGAGAGCGGCGGTGCCTGAGAATCAATTAATTTTTTTTGGCCTAAATCTAACGATTTATTTATATTAGCCTTCAATGAATACAATGTCGTAACGAGTGCTCAGGTCTGAACATTGTGTTTTGAAGTTGTATTTTTATGACTTCAAAGCATATTTCTTGAACATAAAATGTTTATACAAAGGTATTTCATGTCTTTATGGATCTATTGCGACGCTGGATAATCAAAAGTGAATGCTATTAACTCTTTACCCAACAGAACGGCCCTATGCCAATGCATTCTCTTATATATGCGAGTCGACCATAGGTCGCCTCGCATATATAAGAGAATGCATTGGCTTAACACATTAAAAATTATAAAATTGTTAAAGAATGTAAGAAAAAATGGTAAAAAGTGTTAAAAAAAGATTTTTTTTAGGCCAATGCATTCTCTTATATATGCGAGGCGACCTATGGTCGACTCGCATATATAAGAGAATGCATTGGCACAGGGCATAACTGTAACTATCACAATGTGGTCAAGGAGCCGGTTCCAATGATATCCATATGTGTATGGTTCTATTGAGACAGACCGAAGATATTTTAGGCTGTTGAAGCTTTATTTGGCCGGTTTTGGCCGGTTTGTTGGGTAAAGGGTTAACTCTTTCATGACGGGAGATGTGCTGGTGCAGCAAAAAAGATCATGTGCCAGTGCATTCTCTTATATATGCCAGTCTCCCAATCGCATATATAAGAGAATTCACTGGCTTAAAAGGTAAAGTCAAATATTGTTAGGCCAATGTTTTCATTTTATATATGCGACGCTCCCTATGGGAGACTCTCATAAAAAGAGAATGCATTGACACATGGTTATCATGAAATTTCTGGAAGCTCCAGTCATGGAAGGATTAAGTGTATTTTGGAGCGCAAAAGCACTATGTGACTTCAATTCTGCACTAATTTCAGAGTTTCCATTATGAATGATGGCATGTGCTAGTGCACTGAAACAGGTCCGTACTCAGTATGGACATATGACACACAGTATGGCATTTTATGGACGTATAGTAGTCAAGAGGTTAAATGCCTACCTGGATCCCATTCAAGCAACGATGGATCCTCCCACACTTGACCTGCTGCTGTCCGCACAAACTTAGACTTCTTTTTGCCTTTATTTTTGGTATTTCCTGCTTCGTCTAATTCTTCGAAATCAACATCACCAAGAGCAGATAACTCCATCTCAACTGGTTCATCAACCGAAGCACTCTCTTCAGGAGTGTCTTCAATAGTTTTAGAGTCTGACTCCTCTTTTTTGACAGCTTTCTTTTTCTCTGATTTTTTCTTCACAGTTTTTGGAATGAGTCTAACAGGTGGAGCACTATAAATAACTTTCGGTTTCTCTGTTACTGGAGACTGTGTTGGTGGCACGCTTAACATTTGCATTGGTCCGCCCCCAGCGGGCGGACCTGCGTACCCAACAGGAGGTCCCGCCCCTACGAATGGACTGAACCCATTCTGAGGCGGAGCATGAAGTGTCTGAACACCATAAACAGGTGTTCCCATTCTTGGCGGTAGCGGAGGAGCGAACTGACCAGGTATCGGTCTGGGTGGCATGTTCATCGGTCGAGGTGGGAATTGCATCGGTGCACGATTCCTCAACTGAGGAGGGACGAAAGATGGTCTGAGAGCTGCTGGTGGTGGTGGCGGTGGTGGCAGAAAAGGAGCTGTTTGTCCACTTGGAAGAATGATGTTCTGGCTCCTGTCATTTCTCCCTCCGTGCAGTGGTGCATTGTTCTGGTCTGGCTTTGGTAAGAGTTGTGATGGAGGTGGAGGAGGGGGTGGAGGTGCTGCAAGGTCTGGAAAGGAATAAATTCAGAACAGTATTTTTATGAAGAAACAACATGCAGGTACAAAATTTCATTCTGATAACCCTTGGCTGAGATATCTCCACGAATGGACAAAAAGAAATAATTTTAAATAAACAAAGAGGGATAACTCTATTTAAAATGGAAACATGAACATCATTTGCACCTCTTTTGAAAGCAGTCATGATGGTCAACCTCCATAAATCCATAAGATCCTATAACCATTGGTTGGGATATATGTATGGACGTCCGGACAAAAAATCTAAATTTCCAGATAAACAAGATGGCTGCTGGCGGTCATGTTTTAAAACAAATTTGGGAAACAAGTTGACAGCTCCCATCTAGAGGCCAACCAAAAGATCCATATGAAGTTTGGTTACAATCAGATGATGGATGTGGCAACTAGAGTGTGCCGAAGATTCAGTCATGTAAGGAGTAAAATCAATTTTCACACTAAGTCCCATTACTCAATAAGGGCCATAACTCCAGTAAAAATCTATGGACAAAAACCGCTGTTGTTATTACTCTTCCCCCCCCCCCCCCATGTTGGTTCATCAGCATACCGAAGATCATTCAAATCCGACGACAATGACCAAGATATAGAGCTTCAAATTTGTTATGGACAGACTCACAGAAGGAGCCCATTTCTAAATCCCCTGCCAAACAACTTTGTTTGTGGGAGATAACAAGAGTCACAGTGAGAACCATGTGAATTTTTTGGATTTATAGCTGAGATACATGTATGTCACTTACTTGAGAACTTTCTTTCAGTGTCAGCATTAGTCAGTTGATCTTGAACCTTACTGTAAGTTTGTGCGCCGATGATGATCCGATTCTTAATATGATCTGGAACTGTAGTCTCAATTTCTTGTTCAAACCTGAACAACAATGTAAAGTATCTATGAGTGAATAAAGTTACAATGCAGAGGTGTGTCTTCCTTTGATAGTGTGTCAAACAATTAATTGGGGTGGTGATGCTAATATGTTGTTGATTCTCTGTCATTCCAATGCTTCCTCATAAGTATTTATACATGTACATGTATATCATCAACCGGGAACAGGACGACATATTTCCCTTAAAGGGCTTATTTATTGTGTCATCTTTGATATTTTTCCGGTGTGACTAAACACCAAGCCATACCAAGCCGTAGGAAATAAGAAGCAAAATTGAAAGTTTATTCTATATTATTATGTACAATGTATATGTGATGTTTATATTACCAAATAAAACTATTTTAATGATATTTGATGGACAAAAGTCTAATTAAACCGCCCAGAATACAGTGCAACAGACAATTTACATTGTGTCTTGGTTCATTCAGAAATCATCCATTCACAAGTCTTAATTAGTAAGCGTTAAACTGAGTACAGGTTTCACGCTTAAATCTTAATTACTAAGCGGTAAGCTGATTAGAGGTTTCTTCTTACTATTGTTGCAGCGATTTTAAGTGTGAATTGTTGTTGATGGCTGTCTCTAACCTATTGTAGTTCGGTGTTTTGACAGTTAGTTGCAATCAGTGTTTCATGGCGCTCTATATTATAGAAACAACATGCTTTTGATAGTAGTTTTCACAGTGGTTCTAATCTTGGTTTGGTCAGCCCACCACTGGATGAAGACATCTTGTCTTGCGCCCAGACTGGAGGAGGTTCTAAAGCATACTCATCTGCCTGGACCATGCATGGTGTCGCATCAGTAATATGTCGGCAAATAAAATCAGTCTATCCCACAAGGAATGGACCCGGGGATCATTGTATCGGAATCCTAAACAAGGTATTCAATCCTCGGGTTCGCTCTAAACGTGTGGACTCAGTTTCAATTATGTGGTCTGGCAATGGTGCCTCCAAAGTTCATGCACTGGATTCCGAATCATTTCGTTCCTTCGTTCCACTTCTGCCAACCATGGCTCTTCCGTCGATCATTCAAGTTATTTCGTCTGATTCTGAGTCAGAAGGCCGAGGTGATGACTGTCCAGTTCGAAGTTATGCATCTGTCGTTTCAGTAGTCAATCAGTCCACGTCTTAAGTCCAGTTGCTAAGTCAGTTAGTTCAAAGTCAGTTGTTGCTTTGTCACGTAGTTCAAAGTCAGTTGTTGTTGAGTCAATTTTTCTTAATTTAAAGCATAAAGTTTTTTCTCAAATTTCAATCATAAATTTTTCTCAAATTTCAACAATTTCAATCATCAATATCTCTACAATTTCAACCATGAAATTCAATCTCTGCCTGCTTAATTAAATTAAAATTTTCTCTATTCCAATCATAAATTTTTATCAATTTCAACAATTGACTCAAGTGGTAAAGTAAAGTAACCACTATAAACTATATACATGTATATGTATAAACACATAAAAATAAAAGTCGCAAAGCGCAATGACACACACTCCCTTGTAAAAAAAATTGCAAAATAGCACAACCACTATAAGCTATACATGTGTTAACATATATACATGTAAGCATGTTGTGCTGAAACAAATACATTTGCACATTATACGATCAAGTGCAATATGTCTAGGCACTAGAGAAAACAAACTTTAAAGCTGCCTGACTTTTTAAGTCTGCCAGTCCAAGGCCCGGATAAAAGCTGATGGGAGTTTTATTTTATATAAACCAAGCCACAACGCAAATTGTCCAAACACCAAGTCGCAGCTTGTTGTCCGTCGCGCTGTGTTCTAGGCGATTTAATGAGACTTTCGTCCATCAAATATCATTAAAATAGTTTTATTTGGTCATATAAACATCACATATACTAGTACATAATAATATAGAATAAACTTAAATTTTGCTACTTATTTCCTACGGCTTGGTATGGCTTGGTTTGGGTTGGTATGGCTTGGTGTTTAGTCACACCCTAATGCCTAATTTCCAACATCAATTTGAATGGCGTCCAAACGGAGACCAGGAGTTGGAAAATAACACGGAATTATTCAAATGTGAACAAAAATAAAACAAAATTAAAAGATAATACAAAATAGGCTATTAACGCAATTGAGCGCTGACATTATGCGACCTCGTTGCATGACTCCCGTGCAATGGGTTAAACAACGCGGTCTGCGTTAAACTTCAATGTGGTCCGCGTTAAACTTCAATGGGGTCCGCGTTAAACTTGCATTGACGTTACGACTGTGTTGTTGTTAACGCTGAGGACCACGTTAAAAGGGACACTTATTTTGAGAATATGTGTAACTGGTAATCTGCTGAAACTTTTTGAGTCATCAAATCACCAGCAAAGAGTGGTTGTAGATAGTGCCAATTGAGAACTCTTTCTTTTTTCTCTCCTCCCTCAGGTATGTTCATACTTTTTATCCTTGTTGTTATCTGCCAAATAAATTTATTACAACTCTGGCCCAGGTTGATTGGACTGAGTCGGCCCTGGGACAAGCTGGCCCAATTCCAATTCGTCTATGAAATTAACTAGACAAATTTATGAATTTGCGGTTTTGCCAGACACGACATTGAAATGGGTCCGTGACTACCCGCCCCTGAGACGACCCGCCCCGTTTCACTCCGAGACAACCCGCCCAGAGACAACCCGCCCGCCTAAAATTAATTAGGGGTAATTAGGGGCTAATTAGGAGGTGTGATGGGATTATGAGATGTTTGTTTAACGAAACTGGGTTGTTCCTTATAGATTTTTATTTGATGTAAAAATAAATATAAACATGTAATATAATATAACTTATGAACACAAAAATGTATCAACGATAATATGTTTATTCGAGTTTAATGAACGAAGTTTAACAAAAAATATTTTTAAATTGAATGAACGGAACGAAGTATATAATATGAATGAAGTTTAATGAACGAAGTTTAAAGGTACTCAATCCGATCAGAGGGTACTATATTACTATTTCTTTGGCTTTGGGGGTAAAAAACTATTGATTCGAGTCGAGGAACCTACCAATCAACACTCAGGGTGATCAGATATCGATATTTGAAGTTTCGTTATTTCTATTTTTTCTGTCCCAGAACACAGTCAAAATTGCGTTATTATTACCACTTGATTTTAGAGTTATCCATCCTTGTCTGTTTGAATTGTGTTTTGGTGTACACATCTCGAGCAGATTACGAAGTTAAGGGCAATTATTAGTACTCATCTCGACTCTTCTCGAGAAAATAACAAATTTCAAAAATCAATATCTAATAACTCTGAGCTTTGTTTGATGGGTTCCTCGACTCGAATCAAATATTTTTTTAACCCCAAAGCCAAAGAAATAGTAATATAGGACCCTCTGATCGGATTGTTGTTGTTGGAATCTGTTGAGATGGGGACCCTCTGATCGGATTGAGTACCAGTACCTTTAATGACGAAGTTTAAAAAACAAAATTTAATAAGGAAATTTCACGAAATGATGCGAACGAAACGTGTATATAATGAACGAATGCATGGTTGATTAAGTTGGGGCTGCTCCGTCTGCATTGAGGTGGTCTCTTCTTTTTGGCGTACACATCGGAGCTGCGGAGCACTTCTTCAAGAAGTTGGCTGTCGTCAACTGTGGTGGTGTTGACATCTATTTGTCCCAAAACTCCCTTATCTTTCTGGCCTGGAGGGTATATCTTGTCCCAGCGGCCACACACATCACAATCAACGGCATGTTGCTTTGGTCGAACCTCCAATTCGCAGTGAATGCAAGGAAACATGCTTGCAAAATGAAGATAACCCACACTCAATAGTTAATATTAGAGGTGCCACGATTATTTATTTTGATAATCGATAATCGGTCTTCAATAATCGACTATAATCGATTAATCGTACATAATAATAATAACATCAGTAGAAGTATTCCGTAATATGGCCTATTGCCATATTGACTGGATGCTGGTTAACTGCTTTCGCTGCTTGTTTGAGGCTTCGGCTGATGTAATTTTTGTGTTAATAAAGTGCATCATAAACCACCGGTAATGACTAATGAGCACAATGTGTTCAATACAAGCAAAGTTCTCGGCGATGTCATGGTTATAATATTTGTGAGTTCATTGGAACGTAGCGATTAATTTAACAGCCAAACATACAAGCAATATAAAAGTAGGAATGCACGACGGACCGACGGTGGTTCCTAAAAAAAAGGAATCTAATGTTACGGAAACTATAAGTTTCAGCGAACTTCCAGAGCATGGATAACAATTACAAAGGTGGGCCCCTGCCCGCAAATTTCAGGACTCATACAAAAATAAGTATTTGGTAATAGTTAATTTCATTTAGCAGTCACCACACTATAAGCGATAGCCTGTACTAGTAACATCTAAGTATACTTATACAAACAAAGTATACTTGCTGCAATGACACCGCCGAGAATATCGCTGATTAAAATGCCGTAGGTTCCCTGATATCGAGAGAATGTCAATCAACTCCCCTTTGGTCCAATGAGATTCAAGGGCGAGGGCATTCAGTTCACTGACAGTCAGTCCATTTCAAAGACGTAGTGCCGCCTTTCTTGTAGAAATATACAACGATGTCGACATAAGTTCAAAGCTGCAGTGCGCCATCATGGTGCCATGCAATTTGAAGAATATACAATGACTCGAAGAGTAACCATGTCATCAAATGAACTGCCGGCTGTTTGCAACATATACTAGTAGTACTCAAGTTGTCGGAATCTCTTTGATACATGATCAAATGTTGTTAACCCCTCGGTTGTATATTATACTGTGAAAAACAATCAGGGTATTCAACAATAACTGGCATTTTCCAACGTCCGAAATAAATAACGCAGATTAATCGACGACGGAAATGGTAATCGATTATCGGCTTTATCAACGGTTCATCGATTATACGATTAATCGTGGCACCCCTAGTTAATATACCCAGTTCCGTCGGCATCGTTCAAAGGCTGTTTGACATAAATTAATGAATAAACACATGTTTTATTGGTCAAAAACTTTAATAATATATTATCAAAGAACATAAAAGAACATAATTTTCCGATGATAATGATATTATGCGCCAATATCGGTCTATATGCTCACGCTCAAATATGCTTATTAGAAAGTTTTACAAATGTTCGCCTAATGTGAAAATGTATTTATTTAAAATGTTCGTATCTCCATTATATTGTGCTCATCTTTGGATTAACTATACCAAACGTTGTTATAGAAAACTTACAGTTTGTTATAATAATGCATATAGAAAATTTATGGGTTATGAGAGATCATGTAGTGCGAGTGGGATGTTTGTAGGTGACAGAATGTGTTCTCTGACAGTGCTGATTCGAAAGGGTGTGTATGGATTTCGTGTGAGAATTTATAAATCTTTAAACAGTATTTTGAATGCTATTTGTAACTCAGATCTGATCTATCGGTCAAATCTATTCAATCATTGGAATCAACTTCTTTATATTTAATTTGTAATTATATGTTGTATGTATGACTATATATGGGCATATCTTGCCTGAAATAAATACAATACAATACAATACAATTACTATTAACAATTTCGGGACAACCTGCCCGTATTTATCGGGACGACGGGCCCGTTCCCCATTGAAATTGACCATTTACAGGTCGGGCACACATCAAAAACGGTCTACGTAGCTCATTTTGTCTACTCTAGCCCTATTGAGCTACGTTTTTAATGTGATTTACACGCCTCCTGCGATTATCGCCATACCACGAAAAAAGCGCAATTAGAATTTTCGTTCATTAGTTGTGTACCACTATCACGTCTACAAAGAAGCAAAAAACTCAACGACTAATGAACGAAAATTCGAAATGCACTTTTTTCGTGGTATGGCGATAATCGCAGGAGGCGTGTAAATCACATTAAAAACGTAGCTCAATCGGGCTACAGTAGACAAAACGAGCTACGTAGACCGTTTTTGATGTGTGCCCGACCTGATTTACATCAACGATTTGATTCAAAATTAAAATCCCCCCATTCAGGCCATTGGCAGGAGGCCCTAACTAGAGATAAAACTCATCATTGATTCAACAATGTTAGGTTCCATTCTGATCTAATTTTGAAAAATCTTTGATGTTGAAAAAAAACAAAAAATATAAATTAGGTTGTTTTGTCACGTACCTACTAAATACAATCGCTCCACAAAGATTTTCAGAAATAAAAATCTAAATTCGGACTTACCGATTCATTTCGGCCTCCATCTCCTTGATTTTCTGTTCGCTGAGAGCCATGTTTATATTTTGATTCGATTTGTAGAAACAGTGAAATATATTTTAGAATTTACGGATTTATTGAAATCGTTTTGAGTGCGATTTTTTGGAAAGGCGAGTTTCCAATGTTCGCGCTATACCGGAAGAATAAAAAAAACATAAACGTGCCGGTAGTACTGTTCTTGCTACCGTTCCTGTCCGGTCAGTTTATGAAGAAAATAAAAACTGCATTCTGCTCAAATTAAAAGCTTTATCAAACAAAATTCATTTTAGTTTTCATACACAAGGTTAACCTTACAGCAAATGAGTGGAATGATAGTATTCTGTTAGGTAACAGTGGTTGTATCATAAAATCAGGGACGAAATGTTAATATAAGATAAGATACGTTTTAATGGTCTTTAAGACACACATTTGTGTAGGACAACCTACATGTATAGATACAAAAAACAGGAATACATGGTATATATATGATATACATATGACAAGTGACAGATTAACACAGATTGTAAAGATATAGAAATTAGAATATCAAATTATTTGAGTTATTACTGGACATTGGTCATCTACGGAAGGATGTGTTGTACCATGTGGTACATCACCACCACCGTAGCTGACCAATGCCCAGCAGTGACAGGATTTGCGTGCCCGCCCGAAGGGCGGCACGAGGATGGTGGTGGGCTCATCCGAAGATCGCCGTTATGCCCTGACTTGGATTTTCTTGGACTTGTACGTACCATTCATCCGGCCGTGGCTCTGGTGGATCAGGTGGGACCAGGTGGGACTTAGCTACTGTTGGATTTTTTCTTTTTCTTGCTTCCTTTTCGTTTCTTTTTAGATGGTGGAGCACAAGATGGTGATGTAGGTGAGGGCTCGTCTTCATCTGAGGAGGTTTCGGTGCAGCCGAAAGGTTCCCTGCACTTTCGTCTATGCTCTTTCAATTCTTGGGTTGTTGGTGAAGGCTCAACTTCTTCTTCCCAGTCTGAGTCGCTTCCTCTCATGGATCCGGCGGCTTCATGCATCTTTGGTTGCGGGCGAAGGCTCTGGCTCGGTATATTCCGGGGTCTTCGGAACGAAGTCAGACGGGTACTCGTCTTCATGTCACCGTGGTGGTGATGGTGGTGGTGGTGATTCCACCCCCTGGGCAGACTGGGCCGGTATATCAGCTGTATGGGCGGAGTCGACTGGTGGAGTTCCCGTCGATTTTTTCGCTTTCCATGCAGCGAGTCTCTCGGCATGTCTCTTTTTCATCGATGGTGTTTTCTTCTCCTTCTTGTTCATCTTTTGTCGAGGCTTCCGAGCTGATCTGGTGTTATCCGATCCACTCCCGGTAGGGAGCCCCGAGAAGGGCTTTGCCGGGCCGGACTGGAAATCCAGAATCAACTGGTATCCGCCTTTGTGAGCGTGGAGTGTCCAGCTCAGACAAGTCGTGACATGCATGGCGTCCAGCATATTGGTGACACTAATTGGTAGTAGCGGTGGCGAGTTCATCTTGAGAGGTGGCGATCCAAGCTCTCTGGAGGTCCGACTGCGAAATGATGATGACGGACCAATGCCCATCATGAGTATGGCGTTTATATAGGGTATGAGCCTGTAAAGGAGTTGTCCGGCACTAACAGGTGGCCAAAAACCATCGGGGATAGCATAAGAAAACAGTCCTAAGACCATTTATTTCCATTATGGTCCCCAATGGATTCAGGCCACATGAGTGACTGGAACACACCCGTACGCTTCCTACCATCACGAACTACTGGTTTTAAAATATGTTATGTTATAGTTAACCGATGAGATGTAAACGGTCAGTTGAAATTAAAGTCACGATAGGTGACAGTGAGCTGAACGGCACATATTTTCCACTAGAGTTAAAAAACGCTGGAGAGATATATCGATTAAAATAGGTGAGAGGGTGTCTTTGACTACTGTGTATGTTCAGTGGCTATGTGGTGGTGATAAGGCTAGCACCAACTTATCGTAGTGTACCATGGACAGTATACATAAGCCTTAAGGTGATGTTATTCCCTTCGACCTGGATGACACCGTTCGATCACATACTACGACACCACAGTCAAAGGCTACCCTCACCCTATAGACATTAAATAAAAGTTATAAACAAAGCAAACTCTCCTAAGTGCATCATGAAACTACACAATCGCCTACTTTGTTAATAGTACTTATAGATAGAACTTTCAGATTTTTTATATCTATTAAAATACTCTGATTGAATAGCCTTGGTCCATACTGTGTTGTTACCTTTGGGATCAATTTGGTTAGAAAAATCATTCCAGAGTACTATTCCTGTATAACAGAAACTGTCCGAGCCAAAAGGACCTACATGGGGGATTGTGATTTTTTGTTGCCCTGATCTTAATTCATAGCTACAGTAAGAGCTAACTCTGGTAAAGTGTTCAGAGATATATTTTGGAGCCTTTGAGTCCACAATCTTCTTCATTAGCAACAGCTTTCTTTGGTTAACCCGCTGTTCAACAGTTAACATATTCATTTTTAGATGTTCCTTGTACCCCACAGTTGCTCGGTTATGCAGCCCAAGACAAAATCTAATCAATCTATTCTGAGATTTCTGCAATTTCCCTTTGGTTGTTGTAGTTAGTGCACTATACCATGAGCAACAAGCATAATCAAAGTAGCACTGAATCAAAGCAAGAAGTAGTAAACTTTTTGTGAAGCTTGTTAAAAATTCAGCTTTTATATAGAGGAACTTAAGTCTTGAGCATGATTTAGATAAAACTGTTTGAGCTGAGGCTTCTCCACTTAGATGTTGGTCCAAAACAACTCCCAGATAAGTAACGGTGTTAGAGGGGCTGATTCTAGTCTGATTACAATTGATGTTAAGCTGATTGCAGGATCGAATTCTTGGTTGGGACCCAAACAGAATAGAGTCGGTCTTACCTAAATGTAGGGAAAGCCTATTGTCTACAAGCCATACACTAAGAGAGGAAAGCTGTGCAACCAAAGACTGCTCTATCATCTGAACACATTCCCAGATACAAGCAATGCAGAGTCATATGCATAAAATAGCAGCCTACACTTTACTGTAATCAATTTGTGTCTGAGAAAGAGCCATTAATGTCAGTAATTTGTGTCCGATTAATGAGATAAGCTTTGAACCAATTAAGAGCATTACTATCAAAGCCCATGGCGTGCAATTTGTCTAAAAGTATATGGTGATCTACCGTATCAGAGGCTTTTTGTAGGTCTATCAATACCATTCCAGTATACTTCCCTTGATCCATTTGTTCCCGAATGTAATCAGTGAGATAAGTCATGGTGGATTCAGTCGAGAATCCAGATCTATACCCAGATTGAAATTCATATAGAAATTCCGATTTATTTATATATTTCTCCATCTGTTTAAAAACCACCTTTTCCAAAATTTTAGAGACCACACTAAGGACCAGGTCGGTAGTTACTAGGATTGGTTTTTTCATTTTTCTTATAGATAGGCACCACCCTAGCTGATTTCAAATCTGATGGAATATATCCTTGATAGAAAGTCAGATTGATAATGTCAGTCAAGGGAGACAATATGACAGATGCACCGTCCCGCAGAAACCGGGCTGGAATTGTATCTAACCCAGTTGCCTTAGATGGGGTGAGATCCAGCAGAAATTCAGAGACCTCTGTTTCAGAGACTTTTTCAAGCTTGAATGAATTTAGGGTGACATTTTTTTAGGCGCAGTACTTATTCACAAAGCTTTTGTCATATTTACTCGTTGGTGTGGGTCATATGCCCCTCTTATGTGCGTTCCACCAATGGAGCCACAGGGCAAAGTGGCCTTTCAATCTTCATATAATGAGAGAAAAAATACCTTTTAAAATATGTGTTAGAACAGCATTGTATGGTCTATTTCTGATAGAAAATATATTCATACCACGTTGGTCCATACAGCAGCTTAATATATGTGATTCAACGTGCTTAATAATGTTATATATAATGTAGTATAATTACCAGGGTTGCACTAAAGACCGAGCAGAAATAAAATAAAGTATTTAATATGATAACAATTAACTGTTTTACATTAAAATACAGACAATAGTTGGATAAGAATTCAACTTTACTGAAGTTAAAAATTACATTATGAACGTTGTTTATAAACCCTTAAATAAAGCAGAAATATTCTGCTCGGTCTTTAGAGCTTCGGGCGCTCTGCTCGGTTCGAGAGAAAAACTAATTATCTCTATCACAATCAGTGCTTGGTTCGCGAGGAAACTAATTATCTCTATCTCCATCAGTTCAGTTCAGGACTTCCCTCTTTTGGTTAGGAGCACCCTAGACATGGCAGGTTTAAATATAATAAATGTACGGTTAGGCCTGGTTGTCTGTTCTATTACTAATACTTATCCCCGATATATGGAAATAAAGAGCATTTTTCTCAATTCCATGCGCAAAATTGAAACAGCTTGGAAATATCGGTATTGATATATGATATATTGATATTTCGTGTACTCATCCTTCCGTCCAAATTTCGCGGACATAGATTGGGGTTGATTAAAACTTAGTTCGTGCCACGAATCTCTACTCTGGCTAACACCCGTATAGATATCACAGTCCACCATCATGCAAACCTGGGAACATGTACAGATAAATAACATCTATTCAAATATAAAAGGTCGCCTACCAAGTGTACCTAAAAAAGGTGGCTAACTCTGTCAAAATTCATCGAACCGTGACCAAATTCAAACTTGGCCAATCAGATTACAAAAACTAAAGTTATCATCCGAAAACCAAAATAATCGGCAACTTCTAAGTCGAAAAGTAGCATAACTCCGGCAAAAATGGGCGGACCGGCCCAACCCATGTTCGAACTTGACCTGTGTTTAAAGCTCATGAACTCACATACCAAATTTGGTTTCGATCCGATACCCCAAAATAAAGTTCTCATCCAGACACTTTCGCACGTACGTCCCGACGCACGGACGGATGGACAGATTCTAATTCGAAAGGGAGCCATAACTCCGGTAAAAATGGGCGCACCGAACCCATATTCGAACTTGACCTGTGTTTTGAGCTGATAAACTCACACACCAAATTTATAGTTTCAATCCGACAGCCCAAAATAAAGTTCTCATCCGGAAACTTTCCGAACGGACGGACGGACACCGGCTATTTTAATTGTCCCCCAAATTTTTTTTAAGTTTGTTCCCCGACCCTTTGTTGCTCACCATCTCCATTAAATGGAGAGGGTGGACCGGGTGGGGACTCGGGAGGAATTGAAATCTAATGGCCTATATAGTGCCGAAAGAGACGGCGAAATTGGGAGAATAGTTGAGACTACAATGAACTATGTTCCTCGGATGTGAGACCGAGTAAGAGGGAGGGATTGTGGGAGGGGGGAGAGAGAGAGAGAGAGAGAGAGAGAGAGAGAGAGAGAGAGAGAGAGAGAGAGAGAGAGAGAGAGAGAGAGAGAGAGAGAGAGGAAAGAGGGGATAGATCGAGAGGGAGAGAGATAGTGGAAAAGAGAGGGAAGCGAGTTGTGAGGCTGCTTAGTATGCCTGCATCAGGTGCCACATTGCCATGTGAGGGGGTCCTTAAAGATATAAGCATTCCACCGTAATTTCCACTATAGTGAGTATTGTTGACGGCGATATTTGAATGTTGGATCGGAGGTGGTACACAGCTATACACTTTTCACGTTATTGTGGGAATCGTTTTGTTCTTATGATGTGCGTGATGTGTATTTCTGTGCTGCATCGATAATATGTTTGTTTTTATGGAGACTTAGTACGCATGTGACCCCCATAGCAGAGTGTTTTTATAGCGTTTGGGAGAGATTCAGAGGTTCTTGGTAGAATGTACACTGGAAGATAAAATGATACGATATTTCAAGTTCCCCACGGAGACACCACTGCCAAATCTTCGACCCCCTACCCTTTTTAAACAAGACAACCAGACCACAGTCCCAACTTCACAATATTCCCTTTGCACATTCATCTTAGGTTGGAATTTTAAAACGGTGCGTCAAACTCTACAACTTTGGGAAATTTCAAACCTGACATGCTCCATAATGTTAAAAATGTGGCTATTTCGGTCTAACAGTTTAACCGGAAGTAGGACAATATGGACTGTTGGTTTTAAAAACACTGGTTGGAAAATCAAACTATGACAACAATTCTAACATATGTTTGGTGTGGAAATAAAATTTACAACTAATGCTGTATCAGGCATGAAATTTCCAACTGTTTAAATTTTGATCAAAGTAGGGGGTCAAACCCCCCTCTCCCCTATACATCCCACCGGTCAGCTTAGACATAATTAGGAATCGATACATTATTATACTAGTACCAAACCTGAATTCAACAGCATATATACAGGTAGGGGAGAAATAAATCTCATACGTCTGCCCCTATCCTGAATGTGAGTCACACAGGGAACATACACACACAATATGAACGCATTCGGTCTTATGGTTCTGGAGATTAAGTCATTTTAAGAATTACCATGGAGGGAAAGTTTTATACCCCTAGATTCGCAACTATTTGGCCTAGTTACCTCATTTGAACAAATCTGAATATGAGTCATCTGGGGAAGATCCACACCAAATATGAACCCATTAGGTCTTATGGTTCTGGAGAAGATGTTTGAAGAATTGGATGGGTGGATGGTTGGATGGCTAGACGGACGGATGCTGACTATGGTTGGAGACATTGTCTCAGGTGAGCTAAAAACTAAGTTGATACTTAGTGTGATTCAGGTTAACCCTTTACCCAACAGAACGGCCCTGTGCCAATGCATTCTCTTATATATGCGAGTCGACCATAGGTCGCCTCGCATATATAAGAGAATGCATTGGCTTAACACATATTAAAAATGATAAAATAGTCAAAGAATGTAGAAAAATATTATAAAAATTGTTAAAAAATGTAAGAACAAATTATAAAATTTTAAAGAATGTAAGATAAAATTGTAAAAAGTGTTAAAAAAAAGATTTTTTTTAGGCCAATGCATTCTCTTATATATGCGAGGCGACCTATGGTCGACTCGCATATATAAGAGAATGCATTGGCACAGGGCATAACTGTAACCATCACAATGTGGTCAATGAACCTGTTCCAATGATATCCATATTTGTATGGTGTTATTGAGACAGACCGAAGATATTTTAGGCTGTTGAAGCTTTATTTGTGCGTTTTTGGCCGTTTTGTTGGGTAAAGGGTTAAACATTCCAATGTGTAAGAAATAGGATCAAGCAAGATCATATAATAATTTGATCAAGGGGGAGTTTCTGTCTATTGTTCGTTGTTGTTTTTTAAACGTACTCAGGCAATCTGATCAGACGGTCGCCATACCATAAGATACAACAACAACAACAACATTTCTTCAAAATACTTTTAGTTATCAGAATCAATTTATTGCAAAAAAATAATGCTATTAAACCACTGTCAACTGTGGTATCATATTTCCCAAAACTTGTTATCTATGAACATTTTGTTCAACAAAATATGGCTGTATTATCACGAAATTTGACCGTATTACCACTTGAATTTAGAGGTATCCATCTTCATCCGCAATTTTGTCCGAGATCCTCCGCTTGACATGTTTCTGGGCCACATATTATTACACATCTCGAGAAATAACAAACTTCAAAAATCGATATCTGATCACTGAGCTTTGATGGGTGGGTTCCTTGACTCGAATCAAATATTGTTTACACCCGAAGCCAAAGAAATAGTAATTTAGTAGTGTCTGATCGGATTGACTACCTTTAAACTTTGTATATATATATGTGATCTAATTCCATGTTAGATCTGAATTTGGCTTTTTTTTTTCAAGCCTCCACAGCTCGGCATCTGTAATTTTATAGTTTGTCGTGCTTTTAGAGTTTACTCTATATACTAGTACACGAAGCTTCATATAGGTAAATTCCTCAGCGAACGTCGAAATACCAAGCTGAACAAGCTGAGGACAAATAAGGTGGAAAATGACACCTAAAGAATGTTTTGTTGTGTATAATGAAGAATCCAAAATCTTCCTGGTATTTCAAAATGGATTTTCTCAATATCTGAAGAATTTCTTTGTGCAATTTGGTACAAGCGATTATTGTGTAAAAGGATTTCTTGATGCAAAAAGTTAAATCCAAGATTGCGACCATGTTTTTCAGCGAAAATCAGAAAAAATGGTAAGCACCAATCAAAAGTGACCCAATGAGCAATGTGAAGTTTGGTGACGATCGGAGGAGGGATGTGGACTGGGGTGTGCTACTGGATTCAAAACTGAAATCCAAGATGGCCCCATGTTTTTCAATGAAATTAGTTTAAAATAGTAAGCTCCCATCAAGAGGTCACCCCGAAGATCCCTATGAAGTTTGGTGATGATCGGATGAAGGATGTGGCCTGTACATGTAGGAATGCCAAAGGAAATTGTTGACGGACACACATGGACGACCAACCCATGGCAAATAGCTCTAACTTTAAAAGTGAAGTTGAGCTCATATGTCATTAGAAGACAGCACGTTTCACATGATTAGCGGTCGCATATAAAATAAGTAATCAGAAGATAGTATGTTTTGTTTCTCAATGTAGCTAACAGACCAACAGGAACTGTTGCATGGACTTCAAAATTAAAACAGAAAATAGAGCTACCTATCTCACTATTGGATATTTTCCAGTGACGGGTATAGAGAGTTCAAATCTGTCCGTGTGTAAAGTACAGTAATGCCCTAAATAATCGACTCCTTAAAGGGGTACTGTACGCCATTTTCATTATATTTCCGGTGACAACAACGATCTAATATCGATAATATATAGAAACATAAGTAATTTGAGTCGAAGATGTATTCTGTAAACGCTCAGGTTAATAGGCTATCTTAAAATTTAATATTTTAAAAGTTAATAATTTGATATAAATTGAATTTATGACTGGAGCCATAAAATGGCGTCAATTAAATTACGAATTTCCGTAATCAAACAAAGTAATTGAGGGATACTGGATTGTTAAACCCATCGCACACACGATCGCTTAAAATATTATGATGATACGGGGAGAACACTCATGCCACTCACTGACTAGCGACGATACAATAACTTAAATGATTATATGGGACTAGTATGCCTATAATATAACTTTTATTTGATTCATTTGGTTGAAAACTGTACAAAAATTACTCGACAACGACAATTTGTATTTTTGCATTCCGGTAAATTTGTCATCCGTAACACTACTTCGTACTCAACAGACTTTCAAATAATGAAAAAATTGTTACCTTATTCTCCGACTCGGAGACTATAGAAACCAACAACATTTGGCGTACAGTACCCCTTTAAGAACAGCAGAATTATGGGTAACTTTTCAGGATTTAGTCAGAAATATGGCTTGTTGCCATTCATCGGAAAGCTCTCAGTGAGAGCTTTTCCAATGAATGGCAACAAGCCATATTTCCGACTAAATCCTGAAAAGTTACCCATAATTATGCTGTGGTTAAGGAGTCGATTATTTAGGGCATTACTGTACCATGTTGACAATCTCCAATCTACATGTAATTCTCTAAATTATCAGGAAAGTATATCTCAAGCCTCCAAATATTATGTCTGTAATTTACAGAATGAGGTCCCCAGGGGGTGAATTTAATGACTGACACTATCTCGCAGTGGGCTACCATCACCAAATTCACCCTCTGGGGACCTCATTATGCTTAGGCCTCAACCGCTATGGGATACCTAGGACCAGATTGAAGTTCCCCAGTTACTTTCACCCATAGATACTTCCCAGAAGATGAGGCCTAAGCAGAATGAGGTCAACAGAGGGTAATTTAGCCCACTGTACATCACTATATTCACCCTCTGGGGACCTCATTCTGTAAATGACAGGCATCCTATTTACAAGCTTGGTATATTTGATTTAGCAATTGATCTATTCCATATTTCAGAGTAGTGCATAAAATTGCGAGATCCACCTTAACCCTTTACCCAACAGAAGGGCCCTGTGCCAATGCATTCTCTTATATATGCGAGTCGACCATAGGTCGCCTCGCATATATAAGAGAATGCATTGGCTTAACACATTAAAAATTATAATATTGTTAAAGAATGTAAGAAAAAATGGTAAAAAGTGTTAAATTTTTTTTTTTTTTAGGCCAATGCATTCTCTTATATATGCGAGGCGACCATAGATCGCCTCGCATATATAAGAGAATGCATTGGCACAGGGCATAACTGTAACTATCACAATGTGGTCAAGGAGCCGGTTCCAATGATATCCATATTTGTATGGTTCTATTGAGACAGACCGAAGATATTTTAGGCTGTTGAAGCTTTATTTGGCCGGTTTTGGCCGGTTTGTTGGGTAAAGGGTTAACCCACATGTGGGTACCAAGCCTTGAAATAGTGTGTCTGTCATTGGCAATAGCGGGCTAGCATCACCAAATTCACCCTCTGGGAACCTCATTCTGCTGATACCATAGTTGACAGTGGTTAACATTATTTTGGGACATTTGATACCATAGTTGACAGTGGTTAACATTATTTTGGGACATTTGATACCATAGTTGACAGTGGTTAACATTATTTTGGGACATTTGATACCATAGTTGACAGTGGTAACATTATTTTGGGACATTTGATACCATAGTTGACAGTGGTTAACATTATTTTGGGACATTTGATACCATAGTTGACAGTGGTTAACATTATTTTGGGACATTTGATACCATAGTTGACAGTGGTTAACATTATTTTGGGACATTTGATACCATAGTTGACAGTGGTTAACATTATTTTGGGACATTTGATACCATAGTTGACAGTGGTTAACATTATTTTGGGACATTTGATACCATAGTTGACAGTGGTTAACATTATTTTGGGACATTTGATACCATAGTTGACCGTGGTTAACATTATTTTGGGACATTTGATACCATAGTTGACCGTGGTTAACATTATTTTGGGACATTTGATACCATAGTTGACAGTGGTTAACATTATTTTGGGACATTTGATACCATATTTGACAGTGGTTAACATTATTTTGGGACATTTGATACCATAGTTGACAGTGGTTAACATTATTTTGGGACATTTGATACCATAGTTGACAGTGGTTAACATTATTTTGGGACATTTGATACCATAGTTGACAGTGGTTAACATTATTTTGGGACATTTGATACCATAGTTGACAGTGGTTAACATTATTTTGGGACATTTGATACCATAGTTGACAGTGGTTAACATTATTTTGGGACATTTGATACCATAGTTGACAGTGGTTAACATTATTTTGGGACATTTGATACCATATTTGACAGTGGTTAACATTATTTTGGGACATTTGATACCATAGTTGACAGTGGTTAACATTATTTTGGGACATTTGATACCATAGTTGACAGTGGTTAACATTATTTTGGGACATTTGATACCATAGTTGACAGTGGTTAACATTATTTTGGGACATTTGATACCATAGTTGACAGTGGTTAACATTATTTTGGGACATTTGATACCATAGTTGACAGTGGTTAACATTATTTTGGGACATTTGATACCATAGTTGACAGTGGTTAACATTATTTTGGGACATTTGATACCATAGTTGACAGTGGTTAACATTATTTTGGGACATTTGATACCATAGTTGACAGTGGTTAACATTGACAGTGGTTAACATTATTTTGGGACATTTGATACCATAGTTGACAGTGGTCAACATTATTTTGGGACATTTGATACCATAGTTGACAGTGGTTAACATTCTTTTGGGACATTTGATACCATATTTGACAGTGGTTAACATTATTTTGGGACATTTGATACCATAGTTGACAGTGGTTAACATTATTTTGGGACATTTGATACCATAGTTGACAGTGGTTAACATTATTTTAGGACATTTGATACCATAGTTGACAGTGGTTAACATTATATTGGGACATTTGATACCATAGTTGACAGTGGTTAACATTATTTTGGGACATTTGATACCATAGTTGACAGTGGTTAACATTATTTTGGGACATTTGATACCATAGTTGACAGTGATTAACATTATTTTGGGACATTTGATACCATAGTTGACAGTGGTTAACATTATTTTGGGACATTTGATACCATAGTTGACAGTGGTTAACATTATTTTGGGACATTTGATACCATAGTTGACAGTGGTTAACATTATTTTGGGACATTTGATACCATAGTTGACAGTGGTTAACATTATTTTGGGACATTTGATACCATAGTTGACAGTGGTTAACATTATTTTGTTGCAATAAATCGATTCTGATCACTAAAGTTAATTTTGAAGAAATGTTGTTGTTGTTGTATCTTGATGGTATGGGGACCGTCTGATAGGATTGAGTACCGTTAACCAATTGTTCGGTTACGCAGAAAAAAAAGGTCCCCATTCTAGTATAGAACTTGAGCAACACTTTTGATTGTTCATTACATAAAATGGTTGTAGGCAGTGTTCTAGGGTAAATATTTGTGGTCAGTAATGTCTCCTAGCAATTAATTCAAAGTGTATTACACAATACTACCAATAATTAACATCTTCTAGATTTGCATTCAAGGTTTATAGGAATTCTATAATTGACAAGCCTTAAAATAATTTTCATTCGACTGTCTGACATTTTGTCAGGCACCAAACAGACATGGTCTGACATTTCAAAATGAAGCCTGACATGTCTTTTTTATGACCCAAAATAATGCCAAGTGAAACTAATAATGATGTATTATCCCCCAATTATGTTCCTCTTCTCAACTGTCACTTTTTTACTATAAATAATGCAAATCTTCCCACCCTGGCCACAACATCAAACATGCTTGCCAATTTCACACTCAATTCTAAGGTTATAGAAATCTTCAATTACTCTGATTACGGCGCTGTTACCAGTACCATGTAATGGTAGGCCAATGATCACAAACGTATGACTGTATGGAACGCAGGACATTAGTATGTTATAACTCGACCGGGAGGAAAAACTCGTTCCATAAAGTTTCCAATTCCAATATTTTGCAAACATAATCCAAGTTCTAATAATCATACTTCTGAAAACCCAGATTTTGGCCAAAGAAATAATTAAAAACTACTCTCCAATAGAATAAATTTCATTTAAAGGTACGGTTGGCCTTGGCGGTGGGTATCCTGTGAAAATATTTCCACCCGTCAAAAACCGCCACAAACAGAAGAACATCATAATGTAGACAGACTTTGTCCGTATATAAATAAGAAATATCGCATTAACAGTATGTTATTCTCATATGTTTAACCATTGTTATGTAAACAAAAGCATAAAAAGTTACTTTTCTGGTGTTTGTTTATATTATGATGGTAAACATAAAGAGCGTTCTTTGTTGATGAATTCCTGATATGGAACTAATAAAGAGCGTTTATGCCATTTGTGTGTGATTAGCCAGTAGCATTGTTCTGTCCTCTGTAACCCAATCAGGCTCTTGCTTAGGTAAAATATAGTAGGTATTTATGATAACATGCTGTTTACGCGATGGTCATGGTATATATGAACGAAACTGTATGCGTTTTAATGTTTTTCTGTTTACGGTCTTTGGAACAAATATGAATATTTTCGACAATTAAGGCCTCACGTGCCTTTAACAGCACACTATATCAATTTATTTTGCAAAATATCACATTACCAGTGAAATTTTCCCTAAATATAAGTAAATATTTCAACCTTAAATTATGTCTGACAGTTTCAAAGCAGAGCCTGACAACCTATACAAATTTGGCATCTGACAATTGTCCGTGTCAGACCACTCATTTGGAGCCATGAATTGGTGATCATGATCATGCATCACAAATAATGCAGGTGAGTCACCCATCCATCGTTCACGTGACTTTTATTTTTGCGTAACCCATACAAGGGATCAGCCTAAAGTTTTAATTTGGGAGAAGTCACTTCTCCCTATCCGTTTATTAGGCAGAAGTGAACTGTCATGAGGGAGAAGTCATAATGGCTGAAGTTCAGTTTACACCCCAACATCACCCTTCTATGATCCAATAATTTTTATGCCATACAAATGCCCATGTATAAAACCATTGAAACGAGTAACTACACCATTTTAATCAGTAAATATGCTGTTTGGACAGGGGGGGGGGACAAAATTTGATCCGGGCACATATGCCGGGGTGGGTGAGTGGTCCATAGGACCAAAAAAAAAAAAATTCTGCAACTCAAATTTTTTTTTCCTGCAAGTCTTTTGACTGTTTTTGCCATGAGTTTGGCTTAAAACACCTTAGAATAAGAGAAATAATGTAATTCTAACTGCTAAACTGACTGCAGGAAGTTATCGTGTTTTGAAATCCAAGATGGCCACTGGCAGCCATGTTTTTTTGGCCGAATGACCCCAAAATGACTCGTTCCTATTTACATGTCAATGTTAACATCCATGACATATAGTATGCATAGAAATTCATATACAGCTGTTTACAGTAAATTTCCCCCCGCAAATCTCTGTTTTAGTGTTAAAAGGGGGGTGGGTGTCCAAAAAGGGTCGGAAAAAACTGCCGAAAATGGAAAAAGTTTTGGACGCAGGGGTGGGTGGGTCCCAACAAGGGTGGAAAGTTAAAAATCAGCATGCGTGCCTGAATTTTTTTTCAGAGCACCCCCCCAGTTTGAACATATAAATATTGGTATATGAAGGAGAAGTCACGTCTCCTTGGGACAAAAAAGGGAGAAGTGGCACAAATTAGGGAGAATATATCTGCCAAATATGAAATCGAACCGATCGATCACCTGAATTTTTGCACTGGTGTATTTTTGACCATCTTTTACATGCACCTGCATATTGGGTAAGAATATAAAACCAGTTATTTGGGAAACTTCTTTATTTAGCATTTATCTGGGGGGCGGGGGACAGTATTTCTTTGGATAAATTAACAAACATTATGAACACATTGACAACCATCATAAAAATTAAATATGAATATATCAAGAAAATATTGTAAATGTAATGTTAAAATATTTCACAATACATCAATTTTGGACAACGCTTGGAATCAGCACCTTTGGTTAATACTCAAAGTCAATTAGAGCAACAAAGTCATTGTGGATGAATCACAGTAATTATTTGTACGCGTTTTCATTGTACTGTAAGTTGAGGTGGAGGAAAGAGAAAATAAGACAGAACAGTGATTAGAATTACAGTAATGCCCTAAGTAATCGACTCTTTAACTACAGCAGAATTATGAGTAACTTTTCAGGATTTGTTGCCATTCATCTGAAAGCTCTCGGGGAGAGCTTTCCAATGAATGGCAACAAGCCATATTTCCGACTAAATCCTGAAAAGTTACCCATAATTCTGCTGTAGTTAAAGAGTCAATTACTTAGGGAATTACTGTATGTTATTTTCTCGCAGACACCCGAAAAAATAACCACAGAACATTGATTTCCATTCATTTTGAAATTTACATGGCTTTGACATTGTTATATCGTAAAATAATTTTTCCGGTGACCTGTGTTGTTGCCCACTGTACCGACAGTATAATAACATTCCATCTCGAATTACAGTTCTACGAAAACGCGTGCAAATAATTACTTCCATTCGACCAGTGACTAGCCTTGAAATAGTGTGTCTGTAATTTGCAGAATGAGGTCCCCAGAGGGTGAATTTAGTGATGATATCCCCGCACAGCAGGCTAGCATTACCAAATTCACCCTCTGAGAACCTCATTCTGCTTAGGCCTCAACTGCTATGGGAGACCTAGGATCAGATTGAATTACCCCAGTTGAAGTAAGTGATGCTCACCTCGATTATGCATTTTATCTTCTGCAAATTAGAAACTGAACAGAAGTAATTATAACAATGTTATTTGCAAGACAATAGATACCCTGCTGGACAAAACAAGTGTCCACTTAACCGCGGTGCGATTAGCATTGCCACCGCGGCTGAAATGCAACTACACCGCGGCTCCACCGGCTAACTACAGTTGGGTCGCTGTGTACTTGCCATTTGGCCATGGTGTAGTTGCCGCTGTGTATGTTCATTAAACTGAAAAAAGATGATACAAACCAGATATCTAACAATGGTGTACATGCGGCCCGGCTGCGGTGTAGTTGCTGTTCACCCATGGTGTACTTGCCGTTCGGCGCAGTGTACTTGCCATTCGGCCGCGGTGCTCAACTGCAGTTCCAAACTCTGACACCGCGGCCGAATGGCAAATACACCGCGGTGACATTGGACACTTGCTTTGTCAAGCAGGGTACTTCCCAGAAGATGAGGTCTAAGCAAAATGAGGTCCCCAGAGGTGAGTTTGGTGATGCTAGCCCACTAGCATCACTATATTCACCCTCTGGGGACCTCATTTTGCAAATGACAGACACACTATTTCGTGGCTTGTCCAGTGAAAGTGACATGATGAAAATGACCACATAAGCTTGTGTCTACACATGGTATATATGTACAAATATGTCAAGATTGGGCTGGAATGATTTGCCATTTAAAAATGGCTGTACTATTTTTCTTACACACAAATTGAATGCTAAAGGTGGATGAACTATATAGTTTCCTGGGTATGAAATAATAAATACGAATCGAAGACCCCTGTACGGAAACGTGTCTATCAATTAATATTGAGTTTATTTAGAATTTGTTCATATAAATTATATCTGTGCCGTTCAATAATGGTCCCTGCTATTCAAGATCCATCTTTTATATTTGTTATTTTCAGTTATTTTAATCGATGAGTGTATTTGAGCAAAAAAGCTGTAGCCAGCTGTGACTTATAAGACATGCGCAGTAGGAAGCTACAGCGGGCAGGGAAATGAATGGCGATTATCACTAAACATTGTACTCCGACTCTAATAGGAGAATTTCTTACCGGGGAGATAATTTTTTAATACTGCTTCCTGGGGACACATAATTGTCATTCCCATTTTGTTGGCATCAAACTAGATATTTTATATCTATTATATATTTATTGTTTGGCGAATAATTAAACTTATTTCGTAAAAATATATATAATTATATCTTGTTTGCAATTGCCGATTTAGAGAACGAGATAAAATCACATATCATACTCTTTTAAATATCATATTTATGGAGGCATGAACTCAGTACGAGTGTTAATTGCTTCAAATGTGCTTGCACTTGATATAGCAACATAATGCCAACATTATGCCGGTATAATATTATCCATCAGCCACATTCCAAGTTCGGAGTAGCGGTACAATAGTTAGTGACCACCAGCTGTGGCCGGCTGTAGCTTTCTACTGCGCATGCCTAGCCGGCTACGGCTGTAGCCTGTGTTGCTCAAATACACTCATTGAAAATAAGAATATGCCACACTCTAGGTTTTAGCTACTTGATTCGCACTTAATATTACAATAGATACAATCAATCGGAGACATTTTGCGGCACGCATTCGTTCGAAGCACTAACTTGGATGCCTCTATCTAAAAGTTCTCTTTATAGAACAAAGAAGTGTCCCATTAATTGAATAAAATAATATCGAAATAAAATCAATATTAATTGATAGAATCGTTTCCGGGCAGGGATTTCCAATTAATACGTATTATTTCATACCCAGAAAACTATCTAAAATTTATTATATAAAGGTACTCAATCCGACCAGAGGGTCCCCCATATCATCAAGATACAACAATAAAATTACGCTCTAGTTATCAGAATCGATTAATTGCAACAAAATAATGCTAACCACTATCAACTATGGTATCAAATTTCCAAAATCGGCAGCATTATCACTTGAGTAGTCACGAAACTTGTTTTTAGAGTTATCCATCTTCATCCGCAATTTTGACTGAGACCGTCCATTTGAAGGCGTGTTTCTGGGCCACAAACAATTGAAATAACAAACTTCAAAAATTGATATCTGATCACTCTGAGCTTTGATAGGTGGGTTCCTCGACTCGAATCAAATATTTTTTACCCCCGAAGCCAAAGAAATAATAATTTATGGGTGTTTAATCGGATTGAGTACCTTTAAAGAGATAATCCATCTCTAACAATAAATATTAAAGTCACTCATAATTTTCAGGCTTCAAAATAGTCATGTAAAACTCATCTTATTACAGTATTGCCCTAAATAATCGACTCCTTAACCACAGCAGAATTATGGGTAATTTTTCAGGATTTAGTCGGAAATGTGGCTTGTTGCCATTCATCGGAAAGCACTCACTGAGAGATTTTCTGATGAATGGCAACAAGCCATAATTCTGCTGTGGTTAAGGAGTCGATTATTTAGGGCATTACTGTACATCATATTATGAGGATGAAAATAGGTTGATGAGTACATGAAATACTTATGATTCATATGTGAACGTCATCAGACGATGTCAACATCATACAACACAAATGATGTTCGCCTCGACCATGAAACCAGAACAATAAAATAAAAGCAATATCTCACATGACAACACAAGTCATAACTGTCTCTGAATAAACCTTGTATAAGTCTTTTATTTTCAAATAATGGATTAAAGGACAGGTGGTGTGTAATAAACAAGGAATGACACATGTCCTAATGCATTTGTCAATACAGGACTTGTGCTATTGCGGAAGTATAGAACACGAGGATCTCCACTCTGGGGACGTCATTCTGCAAATGACAGGCACACTAAACTCAGGTTTGATGATTTTGTAAACGTAAACAGTTGTATTGTCCAAGTATAAGATATATATTTTTATTGAACATTTTGAAATCATCTGTATTTTGCTGCTTTTCGCAAAAATAAACTAATGGGTGTTCAATAATGTCTTGTTATTGTTTGGAAACCGATTAATGGATGGTGGGGCTCTAATATTAAATATAATTCTAGGTGAGAGGACTACAATAATCAAATTTTTTCCCCAGCCAAATACATTACAAATGACAACAGGAATATATCGTGTAATATTTTCCAATTCTGATAAAAAAAATTCAATGCTAGATTGCCATTTATAACCTTTAGCCAAATTATTGCTAGGGTTGTAACATCATGAATTCAGTGTATCGCAATACACTTTCAAACAATATGCGTATTGTGGCATTTGTATTGTGATACAGGAAATCAAGTAATTTCAGAAAATGGGCACATGTAAAAGGGCAACTATTAAACAGCAAAATAATCTCTATCTTCAGTTAGAAACATGTTGATAAATCAGAACAATAACCTAGTTTATTACATATCTATCAACGTAATTCGCATGATCGCACGAGTTTCCAGGCGTGTGATAATTCTCAGAATCGCACTAGTGCAATCTGTCGATGAAACTATTTCATTCAGTGTTGTTAGACTGGTTCTCGCCGTTACTATTTTGACTTTTTCAATCAAGACAATAAAGAAACAATAAGCGATCAATCGATGATTCATTCAAGTAGTTTCATTCCAAGACTATGTTTGTCGAGGCACAGAATTTAATTTCAAACGCATCATTAAAGATGGGTCAAGGTCACTGTCTGATTGTTGTGTTAACCCTAAAATGCCATTAAAACTCAATTAAATTAACATTTTCTGTACCGGAGATGTACGATTGTGAGTCAACTTACTATGATACGGAGATATGTAATAAAAATATAACCACATGAGTGTCTGGATTTTGACGAATTATCGCACTCCATTTGTTGGCGGAACGCAATACCTCTCCTGCGGGACTGTGTCCCACACTCGGGGTATCGCTCCGCCATCAAATCTCGTGCGATAATTTTCATTAAAATCCAGACACTCATGTGGTTCTATCTATGTATCATGATATGTATCATATCATTGATCATGTATCGTATCGTGACCAAGTGTATCGTTACAGGACAAATTATCGCTGAAATCCAGCTATAAAGTGAGCCGTTTGCATCACAATGCACACAAGCCTGCAAATAGCATGTCTGTCATTTGCAGAATGAGGTCCCCAGAGGGTGAATTTAGTGACGCTATCCCGCATCACTAAATTCACCCTCTGGGAACCTCATTCTGCTTAGGCCCTCAACTGATATGGCAGACCTAGGATCAGATTGAAGTTCCCCAGTTGAAGTTGGTGATGTTCACCCATTGGGCACCTAAATTATGAATTTTATCTTCTGCAAATTAGGAGATATAGAAACTTCCTAGAAGGGAAATGTAACTAAAAACAATCTTAATTTGATAATATAGATACTTCTCAGAAGATGAAGCCTAAGCAGAAGGAGGTCTTCAGATGGTGAATTTGGTGATGCTAGCCCGCTGTGCGGGATAGCATCACTAAATTCACCCTCTGGGGACCTCATTCTGCTTAGGCTTCATCTTCTGGGAAGTATCTATAGTATAGTATAGACACGCTATTTGCGGGCTTGAATGCACATACAATCTTCAGGGGCATCAAACGACAGGACAACGTGGAGGTGATCAATTTGAACATTATCAGCAAGAATTATCCCTGTGCTTACTAAATGGATTCTCTCATTCAGTTCTCAAAGTACACATTGGGATAGACCATAATTCATTTGTGGGGGGATTCATTTGAGGACCTAACATTGAATTGTATTGTCAAAATGCATTTTTGGTGGAGGTCCAAGAACTGTTGTCATGGGAAATGCATATGACCAGGACTTGAAATAGTGTGTCTGTCATTTGCAGAATGAGGTCCCCAGAGGGTGAATTTAGTGATGCTACCTCGCATAGCGGGCTAGCATCACCAAATTCACCCTCTGGGAACCTCATTCTGCTGAGGTGTAAGCAGAATGAGGTCCCCAGAGGGTGAATTTAGTGATGCTACCCCGCATAGCGGGCTAGCATCACCAAATTCACCCTCTGGGAACCTCAAATGACGTTTGGAACCTCAAATGACGGGGTAGCATCACTAAATTCACCCTCTGGGGACCTCATTCTGCAAATGACAGACACACTATTTCAAGGCTTGCATATGACTTGAAAATAACTTGGCTGCTGTTATCCTTCCAGGCAAGATACTGCCAACACATTATGTTTCATGGTGGTCCAATTTTCATGGTTTCCTGCATAATTCTATACATCCATAAATTTAATAAAAGCTTATAAATATATGTATATTTCAGAATAAGGTCCCCAGAGGGTGAATTTGGTCATGCTAGCCCCGCTATGCGGGATAGTGTCACTAAATTCACCCTCTGGGACCTCATTCTGCAAATGTCAGACACACTATTTCCATGCTTGATAATTGGAAAGAATTCTAATTAAAGACATATTATGTACTTGTTCGGGTGCGTGAAACTGATAAGTTAGTATTCAGGTACTATGTCAACTGGAGGAATGTAGCATTCTACTAACATCACCGAAAATTTCAAGCAAATTTCAAGCAAATAGAAAACATTGTCTGAACTACGCTAAATTGTAAATATTTACTACTCGAATCGGGACACTTCTATCAGCGATAAACTAACGAAAATGATTTCGCCATCGGCAGTCACTGCATTTAATTAATATATAAGAATGTCGGTGTGTGTTGTCAATTTAGATATAATATTTGTAAAAATAACTACTTTGAACAAGATTATTCTCCATTTCTATTTGATCACCCTACCGGAGTGTTTCACATCACTTTAACAGTTTTCTTGCTGATAAATATGTGTCTGTATCAATAACAAGACCGGTCTAATCTTTTATTCAAATAGCAATATTCCACTGAGAATAATGGAAGAAATGCATTAATTACGGTAGTAGACTACAAAAAGCTCAATCGTTAAAATTTTATGATCATTAACCCTTCCTTGACTGGAGCCTCCTGACATATTGTGAAAACCCTGTGCCAATGCATTCTCTTATATATGTGAGCCTCCATAGGGAGCCTCGAATATAGAAGAGAATACATTGGCTTAACATTATTTACCTTGACCTTGTTAGCCAGTGCATTCTCTTATAAATGCGAAGCTCCCTAAGGGAGACTCGCATATCTAAGAGAATACACTGGCACACGATCTTTAATGCTGCACCAGCGCCGCTCCCATCATGAAAGGGTTAACTGGAGTGTGAAGTTGGCAGTTAAAAGTGGCAAATTCATGAATTTATGAAGCAAAGAAAAATAATAAATTGTTAAAACCATGAAAATTAATTCCAATGAAAAATGACAGCCATTTGCAATATTTTTCTTATATAATACAATTTGGCAAGATGAGTAATATAAAAATGTCATTTCACAACACTGGGTTCGACAGTTTGAGAGTTATTGTTCAATGAATCTAGTAGATTATAAGATTCTGTGCGATCGGATAATACAACTTTACAGCCGACTCCATTTGGCGTGTGAGTTCCGTCACCCGTTAGTGGTTTACTATGTCGTCTGTTGCTTATAGGAGTCGATTCCATTGGCATAGAAACGACTCCACAAGTTTTCTTTCCAACACAATTATCTGGCTTCGATTTGACAGACATGACCTTGATTCCGTTGATGCTGTCGTCATGGGCGTGGTCAGATATAACTGACAAGTCAATGTCGCTCTCACCCGCGCTGATGTCCATCGAATCGAAAGTATCGTTACTGGCAAAAGAAGCAGTGCTAGCTGTAGATCCATTACTATACTTTGGTTTTTTGCTCGGAAGTTCTTCAATCACAGGGCTTGTAGTCATGTCACTTGTATCAACAAACAATTGGTCGTCACAGGAAGACTTGGTATCGTATAACTGGTTATCAATGGAAGACATATGAGTGTTTGATGGAAGACCGAGAGAGTAGTTATTATTATTAGCACTTTTATTTAGTACTGGTGTGGTGTCTTTGTGGATGTCTGCTGTCGTTTGACAATGTTCTTTTCTCTTAATGCCTGGACTTTTGGCAACACAGTTTGCACTGATGGAGATAGACGATGATTTATCGAGGTCCGAGGATGAGTTATCGAGTGATACCTGGTGAGATGATATGGAATCGGAGAATGAATCTGCACTACATGATAACACGCTCACATCTGATGAGACGAAGGATGTTGATCGGAGCCAGAGGTGATCACGTGCTTGTAGCGCCGTCAATCGCTCACTGAAAATTATATAAAAAAGAAAGTCAATTATCAGACCTTAAAGATACGGGCGGCTTTCCCTGTGGGTATAAGTGTTAAAATAGTCACATCCACTAAAACCACCATAAACAGAAAGAATATTATATAATAGACAGATGTTGTTCTTATATCAATCATAAATACTGCATAGATTGCACGTTTGTACCCTTGGTTATGTAAACAAACATCAAAAACAGATACATTATGATTGTTTATAGACAAACACTGGGAACTACCATATCGTCCAATGAAAATGTTTAGTTGAGCTGCGGAATGCATAAATAAAATTATTGGCGCAATCAACAATCGCATTCAAATCAATCAAATTTTATTTTAATCGACCCATTCTACCCTCTGTCAAAATCAAGCTAATCCACGGTACTTCATGATTGGAAAATGATCAGACAGAAATGTGTACATAATATCATTGTTCTCGCAAAGAGATGAATATTTTTCAACCCAGTTAGTATTTTCTCCTAACCTGTACATGGCTATACTTACCAAATAAAGATTATTACAATGAATTGTATTGTGAGTTGTAAGTTGTAAGCGCACCAAATTCGGGGTTTTACAACCGACGTAAAACGCGCGAATCTAAATAAGGAAATGGCGCAATATCGTGACTCATCTTATAAACAATCCACTGCGCTTTTTGCGAGAAACTAAACAACAGTCGACCTGTATTTTTTTTGGACACAAAGAGTGTTTTGTCGATAATATCACATTCATATTATCATTATGCTATACTATTAGTATATTCTGGAGGAAATTATCTTAATTAGATCATGTTATTTATAAGTTATAACCTACAACGAAGGCCGCCCTTTAAAAGATAGGTATATCTATCTGCTTGTTGCACATTGCACACATAATTCACACTGACAAGTGGGCAATATTTTGAGTTATTGATAGCATGTGTCTATGTGTTGGGTGGAAAGAGTTAATGTTTTCGAAACCAATTAATCAATACAAAAAAAATCCATACAGGTGAGTCAGTTCTGATTAAAATCATACTCAGAAGCTTGAGGTACTGAGTCTGACGAATATGGTAAGGGTTCCATTACTACCAGCAGGAATTACGTAATTGCCAGCCAATCGCAATATCAACAGTAAAGTGATGTAACCAATCCGGCAATAGTTGCATGGAATCGTCAAGACTAGGGGAATTCCTTCATCCAGCGCAATTCCAGTAAACCCCCAATAGCTAAAATAGCGTAGGAACTTTTCCATCGCACAGTGTTTACAAATTCAGAGTTAACAACATCTAATTGAACACTAGCTAAAAGAGTCCAGAATGTGTATATAAAGAGTCCAGAATGTGTATATAAAGAGTCCAGAATGTGTATATAAAGAGTCCATAATGTGTATATAAAGAGACCAGAATGCATATATAAAGAGTCCAGAATGTGTATATAAAGAGTCCAGAATGTGTATATATAAAGAGTCCAGAAAGTGTATACAAAGAGTCCAGAATGTGTATATAAAGACCAGAATGCATATATAAAGAGTCCAGAATGCGTATATAAAGAGTCCAGAATGTGTAAATAAAGAGTCCAGAATGCGTATATAAAGAGTCCAGAATGCGTATATAAAGAGTCCAGAATGTGTATATAAAGAGTCCAGAATGTGTATATAAAGAGTCCAGAATGTGTATATAAAGAGTCCAGAATGCATATATAAAGAGTCCAGAATGTGTATATAAGTAGGGTTTCCTCCAGGCCGGCTGCGGGTCCGTCCCACGGACCCATCCCACCCCCCGTCGGTCGTTGCGTGAAATCCCGCTCATGCACAAATAAATGACGTTATTAAAAACTTATTCAGTCTTGTCTGTGTCGACAGGCTATATATCTATGTACACTTATTTTCATTAATATTGACAAAATGAAATCGACACAGTCCATCTCCCGAAAAAACAATAAGAATAGCACGCAAATACATTGGAGCAAAACATCAAAGGCGGCAAACATCAAAGGCGGAAAACATCAATGCCATCAGAATAAGCTGAGCAGGACTCCGTGCGGTATGCCGAATTGCTCGAGCTTCACGTGCGTCAGCTGCAGACTTATTTTGTCAGCAAATCGGTGCCATAAATGGGTCTGTTTGTTTTTTGACGTCACGTTCAGTTCAGCGCAAACTAACCATGAGTAATAACGAGAGGCCGATCACGATCGGCAGATGTTTAACCCATACCTTGGCGATAACGATTAGCTATTTTCATAAATCCTTACACCAACCTTTTCAACAATTCACACCTTACTATTAAAGCTACTCGATCTGATTAAGCACCCCTCAGTTACTTTTTATTTGGCTTCAGGGGTAAAAAATATTTTATTCAAATCGAGGAACCCATTCCTCAAAGCTCAGAGTAAGCAGATATCAATTTTTTAAATCTATTATCTTTAACCACCTGGAATATTTAGTGGCCGTATGAAAGTTGATGAAGATGGATAACTCTAAAATCAAGTGTTTTTTTTGTGTCAGACAAATGACAAAGTAGCAAAATTTCATTGTACAAAATGTTGATAAACAACAGATTTTGGGCAATTTTATACTATAGTGGACTGTGGTTAGCATTATTTTTGGGCAATTAATTGATTCTGATAACAGAAGCGGAATTTCAAAAAAACTGTTGTTGTTGGAATCTGATGATATGGGGACCATCAAATCGGATTGAGTACTTTAAGTGGCATAAGACTTATTGGGCACCTTCCATATGAACATGGATATGGCATTTGATTCCAACCTATTTAGTCAGTTTAAAATAGATATATAGTCTTATAGAGCTCAGTCCATAGTCAGGCAGAAGAACCATACATAACAATTAAAGATAAACTATTTTAAAAATTTCGTAAAATATGATTGATAATGATTGGATATAACATACTTTAATGCATAATTATGAGATAACTAGAGGTCACCAGGGATATGAGATTGAAGATATTAGATTTATTACATTGGATAGCATACTGTATGTCTATGGAATGGGTGGGTTAGTTTTGTTAATATTTTAAAACAATTAAACCAAATGTACAGGTTAGGGGTGTGTTATCATAAACTATGACTTGAAATATAATATAATCAATGACAAATATTTGAGTTATTAAATGAGATAGCAAGGGGTTGATCTTAATCACACTAATGAACTGATCAAAATAGTCTATAAATGCATGTATATGGATTTAGAAGCCCACACAATAAGTCAGTCTCAAGAATACAAGCAACATAATTATTATCCTGCACCCCAAATGCAATAGAGGGAATTTCAAAATAAGACATTTCCTCTAATGTTTTTAGAAATCCTTACTGAACCTGGCTCAAAGTGAAAGATATAATTTAATATCTGCCTATCAGATATCATGTGTCTATGGAATGGGTTAATATTAATCCCAAAATCCATGCAAGACCAGAGAGCTATGTTGGAGTTGATAAATCCAGAGAAGTCACTGTTCACACACTATGGAAATGCAATAAACAGATAGCTATTAAAGTGCAGCAGTGAGTATCAGATTTCATTACCATGTATCAATAATAGAGACTTTCTCTAGTCTCTCTTACTAATACCACAGTTGTAAGCTGCTACAGTTATATAGTGTAAGCAAATCTCAAATCTGTTCAATTCTTAGTTAAAAGGGGCCATAATTCAAACTCGATCTGTATTTTGAGTTGATAAACTCGCATACCAAATTTGGTTCTTATCAGTTGAAAAATGGTTGATTTATCAAAATATGCAGAAATTATATATCAAAGGGCCATAACTCCTTTAAAAAATATCGGATCAATCCCATATTCAAACTCGATCTGTATTTGGTGCTGAGAAATTCATATACAAAATTTGGTTCCGATCAGATATAAAATGTTCGAGTTATCGCACCATGCGTAAAGTGTCTACAGACAGACAGACAGCCAGACAGACAGACAGACAGACGGACGGATGGACTAACGACGAGTGGTCAATCCGGACAACGACACTATGTTTACCATACTATGGTATGGGTAAACATAAAAAGGATATATATAAAAGGAAATTACGACCAGAAGATACGGTCAATAATAGTTTCGTTGTCCTGCCTGGGTCCCCAAGCCCAATCAACGACGCACATGTTCATATTTCCCGCCAAAACTCAATTATATTTTATAACACGTTGGATAAAACTGTTCTGTAGCTGCGGTCGTCAGTTGTTGGACTAATACAGACTATTGAACAAGCTACGCGTTCCGAGTGAAAAATTTTGCTATCATTCGTATTTCGCCGCTATAAATATCTCCTGCAGACAAACCTTGCAGTATGACATCACAGCGCACAAATAGTTTTACGATAGACAGAATATATCCTTTCAGTTTAATTTTCACGGAAGCTACTCGAAATTCTAGGAAATACTGTATTCAATTTTCATTGCCATGTATTATTGGTCAATGCATAGATGCTTTTTAGTGCTTAGATTCATTATACCTGTCGGAATCTTATTGTAAGTTTAATATAAATTTGTAAACACTGTAACCCGTAGCTTGTTCATTTATATAGTTTTACGTGCGTAATTACATGATTAATTATCTGGATACCATCAACAGATTTAATGCACCCACGGAAATGATCGACTTGTATAATATACGTAGCTTTGGATTGTTTTGTGGGACACTCAGGTGCAAGGAAATGGCTACTTTTCAGTATCAAATAACAAAATTTTCGCCGGACAGAACGAACCATGGGCGTCCCGTCGCGTTATGTGTTTCCCCAATACGGACTCATTAATTTTCCCCTGGCGAAAACCCTGATATAGAGTCCAGAATTGACCAATATTACCGTTTAGTACTGAGCAATGTGAGGTAGATTTAACTTTTGGATTTGGCTTAATAGGGGTTGAAATATAGTAAGAAGCCATGTTTTTCTTTTGCGAATACAAAAGTCATTCGCGGAAACGAAACGGATAGTACATTATGTCGATCAATGCTATTTAAAAAAAAAATGTGGGTGGTGATGTCATACTGCAGGTGTTGTCTTTGGAAATTATTTATAGTGAAGGTAATGCGACAAATAGTGGATTTCGTCAGACTCAGTACCCGAAGCGTCTGAGTATGATTTCAATCAGAACTTGTGAAGAGTGAGTCTTGATAAACCTAGGTGTGACATGAGAATGATCAGATTGAAAATATTTGAGTTATTTTATTGGGTAGCATGTGTCTACGGAATGGGTGGGAAGAGTTAATTTTTTTCTAAGATGATCATTGGAACGATACAAACAATGTCTGAAAACAGCAGAAATGTACAAAAACACTCAAGCTGCAGGATAGAGTTATTCCCCCTAAGCCAGGTTCAGCTGTGTCAGTACATGCATGTAAAAATTATGTAGAACAGGGCTCGATTTAACTGGATTCGCATCGCAAGTTCCAATTTCTGCTAACCAATTTACAATGAAAAAACATGTTTTGGTAGGGAATGTTATACAAAATCTACCCAGGGCTATAAAATGCTATACAAATTTTTAAAATTAAATCGACCCCTGTAGAATTACTCCCCTTTGATTACTTGGTGCATACACATCTATGGGATGGAGGAAAAGTGGTAATATTTTAAATACTTGAGTTATCTCGTTGGATAGCATGTGTCTACGGACGGACAGATAAATGACAGACGGTTGATCTGGACATCGGCATTAACCCTTTACCCAACAAACCGGCCAAAACCGGCCAACTAAAGCTTCAACAGCCTAAATTATCTTGGGTCTGTCTCAATAGAACCATACAAATATGGATATCATTGGAACCGGCTCAATTGACCACATTGTGATGGTTACAGTTATGCCCTGTGCCAATGCATTCTCTTATATATGCGAGTCGACCATAGGTCGCCTCGCATATATAAGAGAATGCATTGGCCTAAAATAAAATCTTTTTTTAACACTTTTTACCATTTTTTCTTACATTCTTTAACAATTTTTTAATAATTTTTAATGTGTTAAGCCAATGCATTCTCTTATATATGCGAGGCGACCTATGGTCGACTCGCATATATAAGAGAATGCATTGGCACAGTGCCCTTCTGTTGGGTAAAGGGTTAAAAGAAACTGAAGATGTGTTCAGAGCTCCTGACTGTTTCTATAACTTCTGAGTTGAGAACTTATCAGGGATGTGCTCACGCCGGGCGGGGGCGCCCACCACTCAAAACAATCGCCCGGGAGTCACTACGTTTTCAAACCAGTGCGCCCGGCACATTTTTTACGATCACAACTGTACTCGCATTGTAAATTGTGCCGAGTTCTCTTGATGATAACGACATCTTGCATGTCTGATAGCGACGACATGTTGCCGTCTGAGGCATTTTAATGCCTCCTATAAAGCACATGGGGAGCCTTGATTAATGAGGTGTCAAAAGGTCTGCGATGACCGGTGAATTTTATTACAAAGAGCCGACATAATCAAATCCTATCCGCGCGTGCTGAGCCGAAGGCACGTGCTGGAGTTAAAAGTCCCAGGGTGAATTTGAAACGTCCAGTTTCAATGATCCTAAGCCAAAACGATGTCGTTATTGAAATTTTTCACTCAAACTCCGAAAAGTAAAAAGCTGCTGGATGATGACAAAGCAAAACCTGTCGATACTACTGCATCTGATAGCTCAGAATGCGATGGTTCCATTCAGAAAGAGAAGAAGAGAAAACCTGTCGATAGTGTTGCACCAGATACCGTTAGACCAGAATGCGATGCTGTAATCCAGAAAGAGAAAAAGAGAAAGCTCCCAGAATCTGAACAGACAGAACCAAAACGATCGAAGCATGCCACGTCATTTAAAACATCATGGAACAAGGATAGACCGTGGCTACTGTACGTGACAGATGTGGGCATGTTTTGTGAATTCTGTCGGAAGCATGACATGCGGCCATTTGACCGCGAGACATGGAACAAACAGCCATGTAAACGCCTTCGCTTAGAGAGCATTGTGGATCACGAGAAGTCGAATGCGCACAAAATTGCATCCAAGCTTAGCGTCGATAAACACCAAACGGACGTCAAGGAAACTATAGTTCCGTCGCTGTCAATGAACGACATGAGCAGAACTTTCGCATGCCTGTACTTCTTGTGCAAACAAAGAATTTCGCATACAACAAACTTTGTACCTCTACTCGACCTCATGGACTATATGTCTCGGAATCTAAAAGAGAAAATTAGGATGGGGAAAAATGCACACTACACAAGCAGAAAGTCAATCCAGGAAATGTTAGCGTGCATATCGTCAGTAATCGAAGAAAACATCATGGAAAGACTTCGCTCATCAGTCAGTTATGCATTGATGTTTGACGAAACGACTGATTGTGCTATTCAAGAGCAGATGATCGTGAGGGCTCGCTATGTACATTCAGGTGAAATTGTGACCAAATATCTCAAGATTATTCAGCCACTTGCATCATCCGATGGTTCAAACCAAGACCTCGTAGTTAGACTTGACGGCAAGAATATCGCCAAGAAAGTAACTGATTTCGTCAAAAGTAAAGATCTGTCATTCCAGAAATTGAGAGCCATTGGTACAGATGGGGCCTCGACCATGGCTGGAAAGTTCAATGGCGCAGTTAAGCTGATTATAGATGAACAAGAAGCTGACCAAACTAAATTTCCCGAAGTCGATCGTTGTAAGGCCATCGGATGTCACTGTGCTGCCCATAAGCTAAACCTGGCAGGCAGGCGACAAAGTTCCATATATCAAGAAATTTAAGGACATAATTCGGCAATTATACGACTTCTACGACAACAGCGCCGTTCGTGCTGCTGGGCTAAAAGCTGTTCAGGATCTGCTAGATGAACCAGCACTAAAGGTGTTAGAACCCTCTTCAACACGATGGGTTTCTATTGGGTTATGTGTGGCACGAATAAAGAAAACATTGGCCAGCATTATTATCAGCTTGGAGAGAGAATCTGAAGAACGAGGTGATGCCAAAGCTGCAGGTCTGAGCACGTTTATGTCGGACTTTCAATTTATTGCCACTCTACTTTTATTCTGTGATGTTCTGCCCAAAATCAACCGACTGTCCAAAATATTCCAGGACAGTGAACTTGATTATGCTCTTGTAGCTCCCGTTGTGCAATCAACAAGAAATCAAATCTCGAAAATGTCCAAAAGTGATTATGACGGTGACAACTTAAAAGAAATTTTGGCATACATCAATTCTTTGAAAGAAGCAGGCGTTAATGTAAGCTACAACAAACGAAATATTCGTGGAAAGGGTGACACTGAGAGTGAAATGGTGGACAAATATCGTGCTGACGTGAAGATTCCCTTCATTAACAATATTATTTCAAACTTGGATAACAGATTTACCGATTCCGGTGTAATTACTTCATTCGGAATATTCAACCCTTCTCATATGGACAAACGAGATAAAGATTACGGAAAGAGCGAAATTCAGACCCTCATTAACCAATTTGGCGGCTATTCAGTTGATGAGGCAAAGGAAGAATGGGATGATTTTCGGGAATATATGGCATTGAACATGGAGAAGATGAATACTCGAGATGTTGTAGAATGGTTTATCCAATAACATCACACCTGGCTGAAATATATCGAGTGGTACCACCACATACCGCAGACGTTGAGCGTGATTTCAGCCAGATGAAACTGATCAAATCATGTCTCAGAAACTGCATGGTGGAGGAAACGTTAGACGCGGTCATGCGTATAGTAATTGAAGGACCGCCCCTGGAAGATTTCCCCTTCCACGATGCGGTTAAACTGTGGGCAGACGGAAAGAATAGGCGATTAAAAGTCCATTCCATGAAAGTGTGACGTAACTGAAGTTGTATAAACAAACATTGTAAATAGACGACACTGTGTATAGTAAAAAGAAGGAAATCACGTGGGAAATATGACATGACGCGATTAGTACTCAGGCGATGATTGGCACGTGTTCGTGTGACGCTGTTGTTAGTTCTCGCCAAGACAGCCTTTCATATAATGCCGCCGTTTCAGTTTAGTGTACCGGATTAACCTGTTAAATAATTGGATTTATATAAAGAATATGCAGAGGATTCTTATACCGGGTGAGTTACACTGACTTTCAAATTATGTTCGCCCAAATTTAAAATATGAAATGTCCCTATTTTATGATAATTTGTCAGAGGCCTTGTGATGTATTTTACACCCGAAATGCAAGGAAAACGCGTTTGCGAGCGCTAATAATCCAAATTTTCTTCCGATTGGGCGAAGCATGGTCGCCCAATCGGACCGATGACCCTCCCGCCCGGGACTATTTTGGCGATTGGCACATCCCTGCTTATGATAAATGAATGTGTCAATGACACTGTAGCTCAACTTGGGGAGGCGTTATTTTTATGCTGAGCAGTCAATAGAACGATAAAGAAGAAGGAAATTCAAAAAGTTTCAGCAAAGGGATTATATTGTGTAGATTAATTTACTTACATTTCAAACATTTTGTCCAATAAATGTGGGGTGCATAGGGTGTGCCGATGGATTTAAATGTGAAATCCAAGATGGCTGCTGGCGACCATGTTTTTAACGAATTTCAGAAAAAATTGAGAGCTCCTATCTAGAGGTCATCACGAAGGTACTTATGAAGTTTGGTGATGATCGGATTAGGGATGTGTCCTGTAGGTTGTGCCAAAGGATTTAGTCACGCAAAGAGTAAATCCAAGATGACCACTGACAGCCATGTTTCTCAACAAATTTTGGAAAAAATCAACAGCTGCCAGCTAGAGGTGATCATTTTTGTATGAGATAATTACTATAGTTTTCAGAGGGCAATAAGTCGAAACAGGTGACAATATATTGATTGTTGCTATGTTTCATATGGTACCCTACCCATAAATGTGCAAAGATGTTTTCAATGATTCCCATTTTAGTGCCTGGTTATTGTCTGTCAACCACTGAATATATTATGTCAATTTCTCGGTAAAAACTCGACCAAAACAAAACACAATTCCATGAAATCCGCTGACCTTGGTTCTCTAACGAGAAGGCATTTGATGAAATCCTGAGCATTTTGGCTGATATGTGAGAAAAGATCTGATGGAAAGTCAAGGTTGACTTGTGATATGTTGAGGAAAGTCTCCTGCTTTGTGTCGCCAGTAAATGGTGAATGGGCCGTCAACATCACATATGTCATCACACCAAGGCTCCTGCAAGATAAATGAAAGTGTCAATGACACTGTAGCTCAACTTGGAAAGGGAATTATTTCATGTGTTAAAGTCAATGGAGTGATTAGGAATGTGGAAAGTTGAAAGGCCTAGTTATGCAAAGAGTAAAATCTAAGATGGCCGCTGGCAGCCATGTTTTTTGGCCAAATGACCCCAAAAAGACTTGTTCCCATTTACATGTCATTATTAACATCCAGTACAAATTTCATGATGATCTGACAAATGATACGACCTGTATCCTGTGTCAAAGGATTTAGTCATGCAAAGAGTAAAATCCCAGATGGCTGCTGGCAGCCATGTTTTTTGGCCAAATGACTCCCATCTACATGTCATTGTTAATATCCGTAACAAATTTCATGAAGATCTGACCAAAGCTACGACATGTAGGCCGCGCCAAAGGATTTAGTCATGCAAAGAGTTAAATCCAAGATGGCTTCTGGTGGCCATTTTTTTTGGCCGAATGACCCCAAAATGACTCGTTCCCATCTACATGTCAATATTAACATCCATGACAAATTTCATGATGATCAGACGAGCAGTATGACCTGTAGCCCGTGCCAATGGATTGAATTTTGAAATCCAAAATGGCGGCTGGTGGTCATGTTTTTTGCCGAATGACCCCAAAATAACTCGTTCCCATCTACATGACAATGTCAACATTCATGACAAATTTCATAAAGATCGGACCAAAGGTACGACCTGTAGCCCGTGATAATGGATCGAATTTTGAAATCCAAGATGGCCGCTGGCGGCCATGTTGTTTGTCCGAATGACCCCAAAATGACTTGTTCCCATCTACATTCCAATTTCAACAGTCATGACAAATTTCATGATGATCAGACTAAAGGTACGACCTGTAGCCCGTGCTAAAGGATTTAGTCATACAAAGAGTAAAATCCAAAATGACCCCAAAATGACTCGTTCCCATCTACATATCATTGTTAACATCCATGAAAAAAATTATGATAATCCGACCAAATGTATGACCTGTAGGCCGTGCCAAAGACTTTAGTCATGCAAAGAGTAAAATCTAAGATGGCTGCCGGTGGCCATGTTTTTTGGCCGAACAACCCCAAAATTACTCGTTCCCATCTACATGTCAATATTAATATCCATGACAAATTTCATGATGATCAAACAAACAGTACGACCTGTAGCCCGTGCTAATGGATTGAATATTGAAATCCAAGATGGCCACTGGCGGCCATGTTTTTTTCCCGAATGAACCCAAAATGACTGGTTCCCATCTACATTCCAATTTCAACAGCAATGACAAATTTCATGATGATCAGACTAAAGGTACGACCTGTAGCCCGTGCTAAAGGATTTAGTCATACAAAGAGTAAAATCCAAAATGGCTGCTGGTGGCCATGTTTTTTTGCCGAATGACCCCAAAATGACTCGTTCCCATCTACATGTCATTGTTAACATCCATGACACATTTTATGATGATCCGACCAAAGGTACGACCTGTAGGCCGTGCCAAAGAATTTAGTCATGCAAAGAGTAAATCTAAGATGGCTGCCGGCGGCCATGTTTGTGGGCCGAATGACCCCAAAATTACTCGTTCCCATCTACATGTCAATGTTAACATCCATGACAAATTTCATGATGATCAGACGAACAGTACGACCTGTAGCCTGTGCTAATGGATTGAATATTGAAATCCAAGATGGCCACTAGCGGCCATGTTTTTTTCCCGAATGAACCCAAAATGACTCGTTCCCATCTACATGTCAATGTCAACAGCTATGACAAATTTCATAATGATCCGACCAAAGGTACGACCTGTAGCCCATGCTAAAGGAAATTGTTGACGCATCACGCACACCCACACGCACGCACGACGGACGACAAAGCCATGGCAATAGCTCAAACTTTACAAAGTAAAGTTGAGCTAAAAACTGAAATTGAATATCACGTCAAAATCATGGAACCTTTGTATCATGCAAATATGTGGCCAACTCTGGAAAAAAGTGTGTCATTTGCAGAATGAGGTCCCCAGAGGGTGAATTTAGTGATTCTGTCCCACACGGCAGACTAGCATCACCAAATTCATCCGCTGGGGAACCTCATTATGCTTCTGGGCCTCAACTTAGACCTGGGACCAGATTGAAGTTCCGCAGTTGAAGTTGGTGATTTTAAACCCATTAGTCATTAATCCATTCTGCAAATTAATGGATATAGAAAATGAATAGAAGGAAAAAGTAACTAAATACAATGTTAATTTGAGACCACAGATACTTCGTTAGGTCAAATTTTGAAGCAGCGGGTTATTCAATGGATGGAGTAGAGCCATTCAAAATTTCTTTACTAAATACTTTATAAATTTAAATGGTTATAAATTTAACCTTTCCATGACGAGAGCTGCACTGGTGCAGCATTAACAAAATCGGACAAACCTTGTTTTTGAACTCAGTCAAGATATGGTTGTGAAAGATCCATATACCCAATAAGAATGGAATCGGTTGATATTTGTTCAAGTTTTCGAAATAACGGTCATAAAATAGCTAAAAACAGACAAACTAAGGGCCATAACTCAGGTAAAAAGGATCTGCCAATTAGGTTTTTCAAACTGGTCTGTGATATTGTTGTAAAAGATCCATATACCAAATATGAATGAAAATGGTTGATGTTTGTTCAAGCTATTGTGCTAATAGACATAAAATTTCTATAAATAGAAACAATTGGCATAACTCTGGTTAGAAAGTCAGGGTGGAACCATGTTGCACATGACAATGAACTCAAATACCAAAAATTGTAAGAATCCGCCAATAAACGGCTAGGTTAGCGGCTGCCTGCCCACCTGCCAACCGTCCCTTGCCATACCAATAGTTGAGTTTTAATAAAAACTTAACTAAAAGCTAAGATGACTTGGATGAGGGGGGGGGGGGGGGGGGGGGGGGGGGGAACATGGCAATCTAGCAATTATTGTTTATATGGAAATTCTTTGTCTCACATGTGGGGCATTCATACTAGTATTTATAGATGTGGTAGTTATGGACAACCATATATTGTCATGATCAGTGTCAACTGCCCATAAATCTGCACTACCTGGCGATGGATGACGTCTTATAATTGTGATTATATCACCATGGTAACGCATGCCACGTGTG